>JAMXBB010000012.1:25025290-25097517 GCA_024138015.1 Lumnitzera littorea
CCCCCCCTCCCCCTTTTCTTTTTATGCTTTACGTTGTTTGAATGTGTACATAGGAGTTCCCCTTTGCAAGGAGTGTTTCCCTTTACTAGGAGTATTTCCCTTTGCTAAGATTACCCAAAGGGATCAGGTCGGTAGCATTTCGACCTGCCTAATAAGTATGAGTTCCTCTGTGTAAGGAGTGTTTCCCCTTGCCAAGGTTACCTAAGGAGTCAGGTCAGTAACACCCCGTCCTACTCAACATGTGAGAGTTCCTCTGTGTAAGAAGTATTTCCCCTTACTGAGGTTACCCAAGGAGTCAGTTCAATAACGTTCTAACATATCCAGTAAGTAGGAGTTCCTCTATATAAAGGGTGTTTCTCCTTATCGAGATTACTCGAAGGAGTCAAGTTAGTAGCGTTCAGACTTACCCAATAAGTGGTCTGTTCACCCTTTTAAGGGTGAGGAAAGAAAGAGAGAAAGAACGGCAGAAAATAATTATAAAACGTAATTTTCATTCATTATTTTGAAATGATTTACACATTAGTACGCTAATTAAACTAAAGTCGAAGGTTATCGGCATTCCATGTGCGTGGGATAAGCTCGTCATCCAATCTTTCTATTTTATATGCTCCATTGCCTAAGGTTTCTCTAATTTTGATCAAGTCTTCCCAATTGGGGGCCAACTTACCCTATCCTTCTCACAAACCAGTAGCTTCTAACTTCTAGCACACCAGGTCACCGACCTTGAACTCTATGTATCTAACCTTCTAATAATAGTATTGGGCAGTTCGATGCTGGCATGCAATTACTCAAGTCACTGTGAGGTTTCGAATTTCCTCAATGGTATCAATGTTGGCTTACAACAGGGGCCGATTAAAGGTAACGTTCAAGCTTTAAGTTCGGATGTTAGGGAGTTCAAGTTCAATAGAGAGGACTACTTTCGATCCAAACGCTAGGCAAAAGGGGGTTTCGCCTATGGAAATGTGATAGGTGGTCCTATACCCCTTGTCAAACTTGGTTTTTTCTTTTAGTTTTTATAAATTAATCTTCTTTAAACCAATCAATATTAAACCCTACCCATTTAATATTGACCATCAACTAGGATTTAAAGAAAATTGGTTCTTTTAACTTTGAAAACGTTTTGGAGTCGCCACCCAACTAGAGTTAAGAAAAAGAGTTAAGTTATGACTAATTAGGTAAATTAATTGTAACTTAACAATTAATCTTTCGATAAAACAGATTTTTTTATTAAAACGATTTTTGAAAACCAAAGATTTGGATCTAGGGGTTAATATTTTAAACCCTAAATAAGTATCACTTTTAATCTCTTTGAATTTAAATTTACCTTTCAATATACCCTTATAATGAAATTTATCTACATGCAACTTAATTTAATTCTAAGAAAAGAAAAAAAAAATAAAGCAATGAATTATTTTGCAGAAGATGGGAAAAAAAAAAATTTCCATATTTTAAGGTACTCCATATGTACGGGTGCTTATATACCTACTATTTAAGATTAGACTTCCCTAATTCATTCACGAAAACTTTAGCAGGTGAGTTGATTTTAATTTTTGAAAAAAGATCAGTTTTACATTTTAAACAGGTTCAAATCTATTTAAGGAAATTTTCTCAAATGGTCCTAAATCGGATTTTATTTGTGGAAAGTTCTAAAAAAGGTCCTATTTTGAAAAAAAATCATTTACTTTTATTTATTTAGAAAACCATTTTTCTAAGTGTCAAGATGATTTTCATTCACTAACCTATTTATTTATTTTTATTTTTATTTTTATTATTATATATATTTTTAATATTATCTTATTTATGTATTTCATTTTATCTATTTTTATTATGCTTTAATCAAAAAATAAAAATAAACTACATTTTTTCTCTCTTTTTTTTCTTCTTTTATTTTTCCTTCTTTTTTTCACTTTTTTTTAGTACAAATTATAATAATAAATAAATAAATTCAAAAAAAAAAAAACAACATGAATCAAAAACTAAAATAGGGGATAAGGTTGAACCAAGATTTAGGCACAAGTTGGGTCGAATCAGTTGAAAAAGTCCTCCTTCAACAACGGACAAGGGGGGCATTTCTGGTAGGTCTAAGGAGATTTTCAAGTAGGTAAAAGTGGTTTTATGAGAGTTTCATTGGAGAATCGGGGTTTAGTGAAATGCTTCAGTTGTTGGTGGTGGTTTAATGGGTTTTTTAGAAGACTACCATAGGTGGTCTGGAGTTGGTTCGAACACTGCTATCGTTGTGCTAGTCTAATGTATCGTACTAGGTTAATGGGCGAGTGGCTTATGGTGTGGTTTGAGAATGAGGAGCCACGATGGTGGGGTTATGGTCAATATGCTCGAGCAACATAAGTTACAAGGTTAAGTTTAGCTACTACTGTGGTTGTTGGCTGGTGGTTGCGCAAGGATAATGGACCATAGCCGTTGAGGACGTATAGTAGGTTTAGGAAATGGGGTCATGTTTGGGGGAGGATGTAGTAGTTGCATGTAGAGAATACATTGAAGCTTTGGATGGTTAATGATGGCACATGCGACTAGCAATGGCTTGTTGTTGGCATGTGGTACTATAGAATGTTGCAAGAGAAAGGAAGCGATGATGGGTCTAATGAGTGGCGCTGGGTCGCGCAGTTTTAGGTCGAGCGTGAAAGAAGATAATGGCTAGAGTTTGCTATAGAAGACTAGTTGCCAAGTCGGGTTCGTACTCATGAGTTGCTGCGATGTGAAGGTCTAAGGCTATTGGCTTCTATGGTGATGAAGCGTGCGAAAATAGTGGACAATGTTGTGTATGATGGGCATGGAGTGCAGTACAGCATGGAATGCAATATGGCATAGAGTACAGTGCAGCATGGATAATGTTGTGGTAAACAAAGGCTGCTGTATGGGTTGTATCGCTATGAGAGAGGGACTAAGTCACATGTGGTGTACTAGAGCTTGTAGCGAGTATGGATTGGAGCTGCGGTTTATATTGTCATAGTTGAATGGTAATAGAGAGTGTAAGTTGAGGCGATTATATAATTCGAAAGGGAGGATGCTAGAGCGATTCGGGGGAAAGTGTGAAGGAAAGGGTAATCTAACAGCGGTAAGAGAGAGAGATCCAGATTTGCTATCTATGTATGTATTGTGTTTATAGGGAAGAATTTTAGAAAGAGATAGAGAGATCATTATATATGTGGTTCCCTAGGTCTAATTTCTGTAATTGGGTTAAGAAAAAAGAATTGATGAACTTTGGCCAAATTAATTTTTCCAACTTTCTAAACCCAATGTAATGCTTAAGTACTTATCTATTAAGCCTTTGGCCTATGCCTTGTTCATATGTACAATTAGACAAGATCAGCTTGAGCTAGAGGTAAGATTCAAATCTATGCCCCAGCCTAACGACCTTTTCCTTATTTTCTATCTAAATTAAAAACTCCAATCTATTAAACTATCTAAAAATTTATTATTTTCTAAATTTCCTAAATCCTTTATTTATCTTTTTTTTTTTTGTATTTCTCAAAATTTCTATTTTTTTAGCTTTTCATAAATTTTATATTTTTCTAAATTTCTTTTTTTTTTATTTTCTTAAATTTTCTTCTTTTTTTTTGTATTTTTTGAAATTTCTTATTTTTTTCTAAATTTATTATTTTTTGGGTTTTCTTTTTTTTTTTTCTATTTTTCCTAATTTAGGATCCTTTTGCTCTATTCTAAAAATTTTGAAAAAATAAAAAAAAAAGTAGGGAGTAGGTAAAAGTGGGATGTCTATACCCTTACAAAATGTTGTGCAATTCATCCACCCAAGCACCATGAGCTTAATCCACCCATTTCTTCAAGCTGTTTAAGATGATCTGGTTGGCTGCCTTGACTTGTCTGTTTGACTAAGGGGTGGGCAATTGAAGTGAAGTGCAGCGTAATATGGTGCTTAGCGTAAAACTCCTTAAACTTAGTGTTGTCAAACTGTCGTCTGTTGTCCATAATGAGAGCATAAGGAACCCTAAACCGAGAGAGGACGTTATTACTCAACACTTCTCTCTATGATTCTTATAACAGCTTTAGCTTTAACCCATTTGGTAAAGTAGTCGACGGCAACTATTATGAACTGCTGTCCTCCCGAAGCCTTCAAAAAGGCACCAAGGATGTCGATACCTCATTGTGTGAACGACTATGGGCTGGTCAAGGGCTAAAGACTAGTACTACGTACATAACTGATAGGGGTGTACTTCTGGTACTATAGGCACTTCTGGGCTATGGCTTTGGCGTCCTATCTCATGGTAGGCCAATAATACCCGAGCTGTAGTGCCTAAAGGTAAAGTGCTTGGGATTGAACGTGGTTGCTGCACACTTCAGCGTACAGCTCTTCCATGACGCGCAAGCCTTCGCCTTTTTGGAGGCATCTAAGTAGGGGGAGGTTGACACCCTTACAATATAGGATGCCATCAGCTAACGTATAGTTGGTAGCATAATATTTGAGCTTCTTCACCGCTCTTTTTATCTTTTAGGAGTGTGCCTTACTCCAAATAACTCTAGATGAGATACATCCAACTCAGCTCTAATGCTACTATTATAAGTTCCAAGACTTTAATCGAGACCAGAGTTATGCTCTTCTTCGATAGGTACTCTATGAAGATCCTTTCATCCTTCACCCCTAATTTCTCTATCACAGTGGAGGCGAGTTTAGATAGCCAATTTGCTATTGAATTCTCAAGTCAATGGATCTTCGTGATGCTCCATGAAGAGAATTCAACCAAAAGGCTCTTTACCTGCTCTAGGTACATTGCCATCATATCATCCCTAGCTTCATATTTGCCTTAGACTTACTAAACGATTAGCATGGAGTCTAAGAAGACCTGTAAGTGTTTGACGTCGATCTCTCTAGCCAACTTGAGATCAATGATGAAGGCTTCATACTCAGATTCGTTGTTGCTGGCATTGAACCTAAATTTAAGGGCAACAAACTGCGACCTCGTGCAGGCTCATCAAAATGGGAACTACACCTCTACCTCTTAAGGTGGATGATCTATCAACGTAGAGGGTCCATACTGGCTTGTTGTTGCCCAAGGGTGCTTCTTCCTCTCCCGTGTATTTTGCAATGAAATCGGCTAGCACTTGCACCTTATAGGTTGTTCGTAGCTAGTATTGGATTCCATACATACTCAACTCCATTGCGTACTTCATCATCCATCTAGACACATCGGGCTTCTATAGCATAGTATGCAACAATTGATATGTAAGCATCGTAATCTGGTGCACCTGGAAGTAAGGCCTTAGTTGACATACTGAGATGATGATGGCTAGGGCGAATTTTTTTGCCCAAGTGTACCTAACCTCATGTCTGTGGAGTATATAGCCGATGTAATATACGAGACCGTGTTTTCTTCCATCGACTCTGACCAACATTAAGGAGAACATCCGGTTGTTCACAGCTAGGTACAATAATAGGTCTTCCTTGTAAACAGGTTTGGAGAGGACCGATGGGTGCACAAAGAAACCTTAGAGTTGCTAGAAGGTGACGGCATACTCTATGGTCCATTCAAAACCCTTGGATTTTTCAAAATTTTAAAGAATTCAGAGCATCTATCTGTGCTTTTCGAGATGAACCTATTCAACGCGGCCACTATATCAATAAGCTTGTATACGTCTCGAACTGAGGTAAGGGGCCTCATCCCCTATAATATCTCATAAATCAGCAATCAAGACATGAACATCTGAGCAATAGAACAAAGCCCTATCCTAATACGATTAAGGTCAATAGTCGATTTAAAGCATTTAAAAAAGTAAATTGATTACGCTAGAAACTTATGAAAAACTTGATAACCCTGATCGAGGAATTCCCGTACATTTGGAAGTTCGTAATATAATAAGAATATCAAGAATACAATCAAAATAGTGAGAATTTACTCTATATAAGACCGTAAAGTTAAATTTAAGGTAACTGTATCTAAATCTAGGACTTTCGGAAAAACATATCCGATTAAGTCTAAACTTTACAACGAAGTTAGAAAAGTTAGTTGAAATGACCCAATAAGGTTATATTTCAAAAATAACGATCCAAAAATCCCAAATTTAATATTAGAGATGTGATTATTCAATATAATATAAAAATGATCGAAACCCCTAAAATCGAACTCGAAATATAATGGGAACTTAGAAATAAGTTAATTAGGCAATAAAAGAAAATAATATAGCATAATATACTATATGAGTATATACGTATATTTATGAGTATACTCGATATATATAATAAATATACCAGTAAATTAACCTAAAACTATATAATTATGCATAATAAGTATTAAATTCATAAAAATTAAATAGGAAAAATATCTTTAAAATAAAAGACATGTTAGAAACATGGTTATATGCATATAATTACTCATTACGTATGTTACATATATAGTGTATATATACATGCACATTAATACAATAATTAAATATACTTAAATTATTCAAATTTCATTAAAATTACACTAAAATAAAACCAAAACTTATCCAAATAATGTGGGAATTGCTGGAATACACGTGGCACTTCAAGAATAGGTGGAAAGGATGACTCAAAAGTGAATCATCAATAATTTACCATTTCATACTTTTTGCTTTTCAAGAAAAATATTAAAATAAATTACTTAATAATTAATAAAAAATTGCAACCGACTTAAAACACTATAAATAAGGTACTAAGACTTAGATTTCATGTTTTGGAAACCAAAAACACTTAAGAAAAATTCGGATAAATTTTAGAAAAATTTAACAAAAAATAGAAAAAAAATAGAGTAAGAACCGAGCCTAACTAGTTCCCAGACCAAACCTTGATCTGTTATGACACCCTTCCACCACCATGGAGCACCACCAATGCCCTTGTTGGCCAACATACCCCCACCGGCTAATAGTGGCCGGAGTATTGACAAATAGGTCGGTCAAATTTCTGCCCTGTTTTTTTTTTTTTTATAATTTCTAAGAATATTAAATTAAGTTGGAAAATTATGAAAAAAATTATATATAGGTTATTTTAAATATACTTTCATGTTGTAATTTTATTTTTGTAAAATTATAATTATTTTATGTACATGCTTAAGAAAGTCACTATTCATCTGAATTTTGACTTTTAAAATAAATACACTAAATGATGTAGTTTCTAACTCAAAATTTTTGTGTAAGATATACATGATATATAGATAATTTCTGTGTAGCTTGATTTTTTATTTGAATATTTTTAATATTTATTGTATTTTTTGACCTAAAAAAGCTAGAAATTAGGCTACAAATGTGAAATAAATAAGATTTATGAAATTAAATGGTGAAATTGACTTATATTGATTTCTAATAAAGTATAATAATGTTAGGATAGGTTAAAAATAATTTTGTGCAAAAAGAATCATATTTGGGTAATTAAGTGTAATTTAGGGGTAAAATCATAATTTCGAATATATAGGCGATGAATCATTAACACGAAACTAAGTGATAATTGAATTCCTGATATTTTTAAAAGTCTATAGAAATTTTTAGGGAATTATTTGGTAACGGCAAGCTATTTATTACGAATTTACGTAGTAAAATAGCTTAAATTATAAACCGGGACTCATTTTTAGTAATAATAGGTTAAAATATGATAAATAGTTGAATAAAAACTATTTACATGTGTACTGGTCAGATTGGATAAAAATTATATTTTTAATATGTTTAATGATATTTTAATAACCAGGATACATTATAAAGGTATTAAGGTTAGATAATACCTATATTATGGGTTATATTGACAAATTAGGTAAAATATGATTTAATAACATAAATTACATACAGTACGATANCTCTGACCAACATTAAGGAGAACATCCGGTTGTTCACAGCTAGGTACAATAATAGGTCTTCCTTGTAAACAGGTTTGGAGAGGACCGATGGGTGCACAAAGAAACCTTAGAGTTGCTAGAAGGTGACGGCATACTCTATGGTCCATTCAAAACCCTTGGATTTTTCAAAATTTTAAAGAATTCAGAGCATCTATCTGTGCTTTTCGAGATGAACCTATTCAACGCGGCCACTATATCAATAAGCTTGTATACGTCTCGAACTGAGGTAAGGGGCCTCATCCCCTATAATATCTCATAAATCAGCAATCAAGACATGAACATCTGAGCAATAGAACAAAGCCCTATCCTAATACGATTAAGGTCAATAGTCGATTTAAAGCATTTAAAAAAGTAAATTGATTACGCTAGAAACTTATGAAAAACTTGATAACCCTGATCGAGGAATTCCCGTACATTTGGAAGTTCGTAATATAATAAGAATATCAAGAATACAATCAAAATAGTGAGAATTTACTCTATATAAGACCGTAAAGTTAAATTTAAGGTAACTGTATCTAAATCTAGGACTTTCGGAAAAACATATCCGATTAAGTCTAAACTTTACAACGAAGTTAGAAAAGTTAGTTGAAATGACCCAATAAGGTTATATTTCAAAAATAACGATCCAAAAATCCCAAATTTAATATTAGAGATGTGATTATTCAATATAATATAAAAATGATCGAAACCCCTAAAATCGAACTCGAAATATAATGGGAACTTAGAAATAAGTTAATTAGGCAATAAAAGAAAATAATATAGCATAATATACTATATGAGTATATACGTATATTTATGAGTATACTCGATATATATAATAAATATACCAGTAAATTAACCTAAAACTATATAATTATGCATAATAAGTATTAAATTCATAAAAATTAAATAGGAAAAATATCTTTAAAATAAAAGACATGTTAGAAACATGGTTATATGCATATAATTACTCATTACGTATGTTACATATATAGTGTATATATACATGCACATTAATACAATAATTAAATATACTTAAATTATTCAAATTTCATTAAAATTACACTAAAATAAAACCAAAACTTATCCAAATAATGTGGGAATTGCTGGAATACACGTGGCACTTCAAGAATAGGTGGAAAGGATGACTCAAAAGTGAATCATCAATAATTTACCATTTCATACTTTTTGCTTTTCAAGAAAAATATTAAAATAAATTACTTAATAATTAATAAAAAATTGCAACCGACTTAAAACACTATAAATAAGGTACTAAGACTTAGATTTCATGTTTTGGAAACCAAAAACACTTAAGAAAAATTCGGATAAATTTTAGAAAAATTTAACAAAAAATAGAAAAAAAATAGAGTAAGAACCGAGCCTAACTAGTTCCCAGACCAAACCTTGATCTGTTATGACACCCTTCCACCACCATGGAGCACCACCAATGCCCTTGTTGGCCAACATACCCCCACCGGCTAATAGTGGCCGGAGTATTGACAAATAGGTCGGTCAAATTTCTGCCCTGTTTTTTTTTTTTTTATAATTTCTAAGAATATTAAATTAAGTTGGAAAATTATGAAAAAAATTATATATAGGTTATTTTAAATATACTTTCATGTTGTAATTTTATTTTTGTAAAATTATAATTATTTTATGTACATGCTTAAGAAAGTCACTATTCATCTGAATTTTGACTTTTAAAATAAATACACTAAATGATGTAGTTTCTAACTCAAAATTTTTGTGTAAGATATACATGATATATAGATAATTTCTGTGTAGCTTGATTTTTTATTTGAATATTTTTAATATTTATTGTATTTTTTGACCTAAAAAAGCTAGAAATTAGGCTACAAATGTGAAATAAATAAGATTTATGAAATTAAATGGTGAAATTGACTTATATTGATTTCTAATAAAGTATAATAATGTTAGGATAGGTTAAAAATAATTTTGTGCAAAAAGAATCATATTTGGGTAATTAAGTGTAATTTAGGGGTAAAATCATAATTTCGAATATATAGGCGATGAATCATTAACACGAAACTAAGTGATAATTGAATTCCTGATATTTTTAAAAGTCTATAGAAATTTTTAGGGAATTATTTGGTAACGGCAAGCTATTTATTACGAATTTACGTAGTAAAATAGCTTAAATTATAAACCGGGACTCATTTTTAGTAATAATAGGTTAAAATATGATAAATAGTTGAATAAAAACTATTTACATGTGTACTGGTCAGATTGGATAAAAATTATATTTTTAATATGTTTAATGATATTTTAATAACCAGGATACATTATAAAGGTATTAAGGTTAGATAATACCTATATTATGGGTTATATTGACAAATTAGGTAAAATATGATTTAATAACATAAATTACATACAGTACGATAATATTTAATTAGATACGTATAACTGTGTTAAAAACTCGAATTACCTATTAAAAGTCATCTCTAGAAATAGGATCGTAATACATGTTGTTAGGTCTATATAAATAAAATAATACTATTTTTACGAAAATCGAACAATCTTAGATAAAATAACCTATAATTTTATAATATTACTAAAATGTATGTATTACGATAACATTACCGGAATTAAAATGTGATTTAACCAATTAAAAATACGTTTCGATACGATCAAAACAATATATTATATGTAATAGTATAATTAAGCATATTATTAATAATTAATAACTTAACTCGATATATAAATATAATATAATAAAACTATATATTATTATGATAACATACTTTATAATATATATATATATATATATATATATAACCGTTTTAGATAAAAACCCTAATGTTTTCCTAACTATTACGAAAACTAAATTTAGGTTTTATATATATAGGGCCTCCTAGTGATCAGACTGTTGACAATATAAGTTTTCCGAAGTGAGCGTCAAGATAGGTAAGTGAGATCAATGCTTTACAACATTTTGGAGTATTATTTCAAAATATCTAAAAACCTTGGTATGTATTGGCTTGTGATTATAGGTAACTGTTTGTATGTATGCAGTGCTTGTGGTTGGGTTTTGATTTGCTATTATAGGAGCTGAGCTCTATGTTATGGTTGTTCCATGAATATTATGTTTGAATTGTTTAAGCTTGGTTAATCACCCTAATAATAAACTAATTCAAATTGGGCTTAACATCTAACCTGATCTGCATCGCAACCCACTAGAGGTAATGATTAGGATTCTTGGGCTAAACATGGATTCCCTTTAATAAGGATAGCTGAAATGGTCCTTTTCTCACCCTTAGCTAAACTAAGTGACAGGAGAGGAGGTTGCGGCAAGATTGGGGGTTGTAGTTCGAAGGTGGTCACAAGAGGAGGGTATTCTTCATTGCACAAGCCCTAGTTTGATTTCGATTCATAAGTATATGACATTAATCTCCTCAACCTGAATTAGAGCAGGTGTAATTTCTCTGATCTTACGACAGACCAAATAATGTCATGCGATGGCATTTTCTTATACATGCATTGCATCTAACCAACTTGATTGAAAACCCTACTTACAATGTACTGAGTGCATACTTTTGTCTCCACCCCACTTATTGAGCAAGTTGTTACTCATTTCCCTATAATTTGTTTTACAGGTTTCAAATGGATTGCAAGTGCCTTCCCAATACTAAAACACTAGTAAACTGGGACAAGGAGTAAGATGCAACAAGAAATGGTCGGTTATTGCCCTTAGTATTAACTTTCCATCTTTTAAGGAAAACTACGTAAGACTCTTCAAAGGACTTAGTGGTTTTCAATATTTTGGTCTATATGTGAAATGATAGGTACTTATAGAATTTATTGTCACTCTTTTATAAGGTCAAATTAAAAGTTTATTTTTAATAAATTATTTCAAAGAATTACTCCATAAGTTTATATCAAATATTTATCGAATTAGACGCTTCCAAGGAGTAAAGCTGAGTACGTCCTGTATGAATTAGGTCTAAGATAGCAACTGTAAGGACAATTTCTATTTTAGAATGGCTCACACGGCGAGACCGTTACAACTTCACCTTTTTGAGGCATGACATCCCTTTAATGGCACTTATCTTTTCGGGATTGGCCTCAAAAACTCTTTGGGTGACAAGGAAACCTAAGAATTTGCCAGAGCTAAACCCAAAGATGCATTTTTAGGAGTTCAGCTTCATGTCGTATGTCTACATCTGATCAAAGGCTTCCTAAAGGTCCTTGACATAATTGCTTGGCTTTGTGCTCTTGATGATCATATTGTCGACGTACACCTTCATGTTGTGCTCGATTTGGGGCTTAAACAATTTCATCACCATCAATCGGTACGTCGTCCCAACAATTTTTAGACTAAATGGCATCACTGTATAGCAGTATGTGCCATAATCAGTGACGAAGGAGGTATGAACTTTGTTCTTCGAGTCCATTTTAATCTAGTTGTACCTCAAGAAGTTGTCCATGAAGCTTAATAAGGTGTGCCCCGAAGTGGAGTCAACGAGTTAGTCAATTCTCGGGAGCGGGAAGTAATCTTTTGGGCAGGCTTTGTTAGGGTTAGTATAATCAACGTACATACGCCACTTCTCAATCTTCTTCTTGACTAGCACCACATTTGCTAACTAAGTTGGGTACTTCTCTTCCCTCATGAAGCTTCTACACCTCTTTCTCAATTGCAACTTACCTCTCCTAAGTGAAGTATCTCTTCTTTTGCTTAATAAGTCGCATGGTAGAGTCAATTTTAAGGCTCTGGGTTGCTACGTTGAGTGAGATCTTAAGCATATCTGATGCCGACCAAGCAAACCTATTTAAGTTGGCCCGTAGAAGAGTAATAATTTCATCCTTCACCTTAAGGGGAGTCTCAATTCCAACCTTCATGGTCTGGTTGAGAGAAGGACCGATCTGGACGTCTTTGGTATTTTTACTTAGCTCGCCCCTCTCCAATGACTTCTCTTGCAGGCTAGTCTCCAAAGCGAAGACTCTGTCGCCTTTAGTAACCTGAACATATAGCTCTCATGAGATCTTCTAATCACACCTACATATTCTCACCCCAATCAAGATCAAGAATTTTGCCTTCAGGTGAAAGGAGAATGTAATGACCCTAAACACATTTGACCTTGGTCTTCCCAAGAAAACATTATAGGGAGAAGGGCAGTCGATCACAACAAACTTTACTAGTCATCGTACCATGTGATTGTCATCGCTAAGCTCCATGTCTAAAGTGATGATCACCTTAGCTCCGATGGTACTTCCATTGAAGCTAATCAAGTTGTAGTGGTACGGCTTCATCTTAATCGGCGGCTTCTTCCCCATCCCCTCATATATGTAGAGGAAGAGGATATCAGTAGAGCTACCGGTGTTCACCATTATTTTTAGGACCCCAAAATTCGCGACTCCCAGGGTATAGCCCCCTAATTATTATATTGATGACACTATTGGGGGAGCGATCATTGCGGTAATCAGTGTTTTACTATGCTCTGGTGCCCTCGATTTGCAACCTTTAGGGTACTCAGTCCTCATCATTGTCAGAACGGTCATCATTCTTCGGTGAGGCTACATACTCATTGAAGAAGGCCTACTAAATAATGTATTTGATTGCATTTTTCAATTAGAAGCATTCATCAGTTGTATGGTTGTAGCTACCATGGAATTGGCAATACTTATCCGAGTTCTAACAACTAAGGTTCCCCTTCATTTTCGAGGTCTTTGTAGCAAGTTCATGCATTTAACCTTAAAATAGACTTAGGCTAGGGATCTATTTAGGGGGCTATACTGTATGTAGATAGGAGGGGGGAGTGGGTCTCATTTAGCTCGATGCTCCTTCTTTCTCGAACTTTCCTCCTCCGATCTGCCTAGTGCCCTTCCATCGAGGCAATCCTTTACAGACAATCTTTCCTTATCTTGCTTTCCACTTAACCTCTCTTGATCGATATCGTGCCTAGTACCAATGTTGTCCTCCTGGTCGATGTACTTCTAGGACTTATTTCAGAAGTTAGTTAAGGTTTTTGGCTTGCTCTTCACAAGTAATCAAAAGAAGTCCCTCGAAGGTTGGATGCCAAGCTAAGTAGCATGGATAGCAACTCACTCGTCAAGCTAAAGGATATCGATCATGGCATTATTGAATCGGGCCACGTAATCGCATAAAGATTCACTTTTACTTTGCCTTATCAAGTACAAAGATGACGTATCCTTGGATGAGGGGTTGGTAGCCCTGAAATGAAGGCTGAATTTCCTTACCAGCTCACCAAAGGAGCTGATGGAGTTTTCGAGTAAGTGGTTGAACCACGTTTGAGCCACTTTCCTTAGGGTGCTCGGGAAAGCCTTGCACATTATTGCGTCCTCGTGACCATGAAGGTTCATAAGGGTGCAAAAGTGGAGGAGGTGATTGTCAGTAATACGGACTTGTAGATGAACACATGAACCCAGTATCACGCGTAACCAAAAAGGTGGGTCTAAGCTGCAAGATGGCTCGAAAAGTAAATAATAATCGAGGGTGAGTACAGGTTCCCGTGCACGAATGATGGATATGATATACCAATGCCTCATACAAACTCGGGTTATACTTGATATGATGCACAAGTACAACCAAAGATCACTAACCACTAGTCTACGCTCAAATAAGCTAGATAAGAGTAACTCAAGAGTAAGTAAGAGGATACTTAGCTCAACAAAGGTAAAAAAAAAAAAAGTTCAGTATATTCTCTTGTGACTATTACATTATGTGATTATTTATAGTACCCTATTAAGGTAAGTTCTACGTTATAGAAAATTACAAAAATGAAACCCTATTTGTTAAACAAAAGGAAAATAATTTACAGGGAAAGCATGAAATCGTGCGCAACAAACATCTTTTGTCAAAAAGGATAGTACAATTGTCAAAAACGACAGTGTGTGCACGTTTTTACTCTGTGATTCTGATAATATTGTGAGCCAAGTTAGGGTGGGCCTCTATTTAGGTCTGTTTGACGATAGAAGTTTGACACCCTAACTACCGAGGCTGGATTAGGGTTGGTTCAAGGATAGCTCACAGTCAGGTCGGCCTCAAATGGTCAACTCTTGATAGTTATCAGCTCAGCCTCGGTACTGTAGAGATTGCTGCATTCAGATTTAACACATGGACTATTGTATAGTAGAGGGTTCGGTTCGACACATTGACTGGTTACCTTGGCAACACCTTGGATAACATGGAGAGCGAAGTAGTTCAACAGATCGAATTGGGGCAAACACTACTCTTCGATGCTTAACTCACCTCGGACAGCCCGATGGACCACCTAAGAGAGCCTTCAGGCTTAAGAGCATATAATCGGTCCTTGATCCCTATCAATTAGGATCTCCTGTACCGTCATATTAGTTAGGGGATGGAAGTTTGCTGTTAGGGGGCAACACTTCATCCTAGATGCCCTTGGTAAATAGGGTCTTGTTACTAGCAACCAGTCCAGCGTCACTAGCTACCTTGCTCCCCTATTGCTCAGAGAGCCTCCTCATAATTGTGCAAAACTCATTAAGGTAAGCATCATTTGCTAGATGAGCTCAACGTACTACTAAGTGAGCTAGTACTCCCTACGAGTTGACTAGTTGCTCATTACCGCCAGAACTCAGTCGCAGGTGGCTATAGACCTTGCTAGCTATTACTGCATTGGAGGATTAGGTTGCTGATCCTTACCATTACACGACTGTTGCTAATGATTCTACCTAATGCAGGCATCAATGGCTTTAGGGGCATGAGTTTGGGCGTTGCACCTCTAGGTTACTTTAAGGTGAATGCGAAGTAGCTTATTTTGAGTGGCTAATTCCTTAGCTAAGCATCCCAAGCACTCCTCCAGTGTTCTCCTTAGGTGGGGTTGGTTCTCCTCAGGTTAATTATTCACCAACTAACGGTTCTCTTATTCTTTGTGGTGAGACATGATGTTTGAGAATTATGTT
The DNA here is from genome assembly GCA_024138015.1 of Lumnitzera littorea. Classification (NCBI taxonomy): domain Eukaryota; kingdom Viridiplantae; phylum Streptophyta; class Magnoliopsida; order Myrtales; family Combretaceae; genus Lumnitzera; species Lumnitzera littorea. The sequence goes on from JAMXBB010000012.1 coordinate 25,040,986, forward strand.
TAGAGAATGTGTTTAGTGTGTATGGGGTTTTTTCTTGTAAGAATTAAATTTCCTACAAACAACGCCAAATGTCATCTCAAGGTATTTGCCAGTAAAGATTTGGGCTTTACGCGTTGGTAAACCTGTAAAATAGAACATTGTAAGGGGACGTCGGGATGTTGTCTAGCGTAGCCACTCCAATACTTAAGTCAGTAAGGTAATTTGGAGAGTAAGGAATGCTTAAGAGCAATAAACAGGCTTAAGTATGTAAAGTGTCAAATAATTTATCGTTAGATGGTGATATAGTATTTATAGTAAAGTGGTGACGACAGTTGGAGGATAATTAGTGGGCAAAATCTTCTTCTGCAAGTATGGGAGAATAGGCTTACGATGTCTAACATGCCGCACATATGCCGAAGGTGGTTTTTGACTTAGTCTCTTATCCTTATCTAATGTCTTCTAGCCAATGAAGAACCTTTTAAGCTTGGTTAAGCTGGGCTTAAGGCTTGAGCCTAGGGTAACGAGCCCTAAATGGTGAGGCACGTCAAATTTGAGCAGGTCTAAAGGGCTCGTGTCTAAAGGGGCCTTATCAACACTTTAGATTCCCTACTTTATTGGTTTAAGAGAAAATTTCCCCTTACAACTCCATTTGTTACTCTCTTCAATCTCTTCTTTATAAGGAAAATGTGATATTTTCCCTCCTAGTTCCTTCTTGGTAAGAGGACATCATTGGAGCTCTGATTTATATGCTAAGGAATAATAGGATGTAGAAGCGATAAGGATTGGCTGCAGTCCAATTTGATTTGGTTTTCTTATCAAATCAAGATCATCAAACGATTTGGTTTTTTTATAACTTTAAACCAAACAACACAATTCGATCAAGAATTTTTTCAACTCATAAACTTCGGTCTGGTTTAATTTAGTTTATAGACTAAATTATATTGTAATCTAGGAATATATATTTACATAATCTATAATCTCATATGAAAAATACTAAATTCATTCAATAATAATGAGTATTAGTATCATACAAAAGGATGGTGAAGCTAATATTCATGTAACTAAGAAATTTTAAATGTCTATTAACAACTAATCTTATTCATAAAATTAGTATATGGTATATGCTCATGATTGATTTCTGTCATATGCTTATGTGCTCATTGGGTACGTTTTGTGATGGGCTTCACCCGTTGGTTCTTGGTTCGAGCGAGAATCAAGCATCGATCAATTCTATTTGAGCATTTAATGACATTTTACTTCATTTCATTCCATGGCTATTTCTAAATATAAGAAAAGATTTTTTATTCCAGTCCCCATTCCATTCCATTCCAATCCCCCATTCCAAACCATTCTTTCATACCAAACTTGACATAAAGTTATGAGTTTTTTTATTTGTATCTTATTTACAACTAGATCTTACTTTGTAGTTTTTCTTTTTTGTTTTTTCTTCCCAATAGAACTAAACCAATTGATTGATTTACTTAATCTACTAGAGGGAATATGAGGAGAAATGGCAGAAAAAATATCATATCATCAATTTAGAAAAAAAAAAATGCTAGAAGTGGGTATTCAATTTGGTCTTTACTACAACGAAGTAGATTCCTTTGTCAAATTGTTATCATAGAGACATAAATGAGAAATGATCTAATAGTGTTAACATGCTATGTGCATTGATAAGTAATATAAGTATTGATGGTATTTTTTCAAAAAAATATGTTGCTTCATTTTCAAGTATTTAAATATCACTAGCACTTATACGCTATCTATCGATTTACATAATGTATTAGTATCATTAAATCCTTTTTCAATGTAAACAATCATATAAAATTACGAGACATGATCTCTTAAAACAAAATAGGATGAATGACAAGAATCAAATTAGAAGCTTATGCATCTATCGATTATGATATTTGATAATACTTTAGTAAACAAAGGTTTCACACAATTGACTTAAGATCTAAGTCTTTCATTATATATTAAATTGAGATCTTGTTTAAGTGAGCTTGAAGTATAGTTGTATATTGTTGTCTACTCTAATCTAATGGGCAATCTATTTTGTATTACTTACACTTACTCCAGCAAGTTTATTATGTTAAAATGTCATAGAGTATCCTAAAAGACAAAAGCAAAAGCACCTTTTGCAAACAAAAAAAAAAAAAAGAAAAAACAAGAAGAAGAAGAAGAAGAAGAATAAGAGAGAGAGAGAGAGATGAAAAAGGATAAAGATGAAAGTAACAGAGCGGGACAAATGATAATTGTACGTCTAGAAAGCCTATTGTCCAAAATTACATGATTGCTTGTAGGGTTACATATATCATTAGAAAAATAATCATATAAGTTATAAAGCAAAAAAATTATACAAAAAATCATGCTAGGTTTATACAATTCAAAAATGAAATAGTGCAACCATGTAAAATGAAAGAGCGTGAAAACTCGGATATATTCTTTATAGTGAATACTTTTAAATTCTAACATGGAGCAAATTCGATCTTTGTCCACATAATTATAATATGTGTAATCAAATTATAACACTCCAGATAGAAGTGTGCAAATGAGTGTTGATCCGTAGATCGATCTATTTAACCTACTTAAAAAGCGAGTTAGGCCCAATTATTTTTTGCCCTTTTAAAAGGCGTGTTAAGTGAACCTCACCCATTTAACTCGTAGGTCAAAATAAACCGTTTTATGTTGGTTCATTTAACCCACTTATACCTTTGATTCACAGGTTAACCTATTTAACCTACTTAAAAAGAGAGTTAAAGCCAATTTTTTTACCAATTTAACCTACAAGCCAAAGTAGGTCAAGCAGGATTGACCTGTTCAACTCACTTGTAGACTTCTAGCTCCAAACTCAAAATATAATAGCCCACCATGTGTCTTAATATCAATCGAGAGATGCAATGGCTTAGTACTTGTCTAATGACCACAAATAAACTAAAATAACTGCAAATCACACAATAAACACAAATCTTTACATAATGAGAAATGGCTCCAAATTCTCACTCATCTACCCAATACAACATCTGTTAGATGCTAAGTGAAACAATTCCTCAGGATTCCTCATTGAAGAAAACCAAAGTTTCACTTCAACCAAGGAAAGCGACGGATTACTTCTTGGCCAAATGCCAATCCTCTTAGTGTCTAAGTTGATCATAAACACAACACAACTAGAACCAACATGAAATATCCAATAATACTAACTAATACACTGAAAACACCACAACAACTAAGCATGATCTCCGTCATACATCATTCACTAAAATAAGCAAAATATCTAATGGAAACCCTTTACCATCTATTCATTTGTATAAACAATCTTCACATCATCTCCAGCATCACAGACCAATTGTAACTAAGGTCATTACAGTAATTGGTCACATCAGAAGTATCTGTAGTTGGAAAAGATTTCCCACAAAGAGTGAGACAAAATTCAATACGTGAAAACTATCGAGCATATGTATATGCCATACATCTTAAAACATGAGCATATAATCATGACAAGTAAAGCACAAGAATCCATTTAATTATCTTTTATTTAGTTGAAACAAAGTAATATAGTTTTGATATTTTAAAACTTTAGGTAACTTATGTCTTTAAAGCAAACAAATATAAAAATAATAAAAAAAAAGCATATGATGTTGATACTTCCCAATACCCCAAAATATGAGAATCAACCTAAATCTAACTAGATAATTTTAGTATGCAACTCCACCCAAGACAATATCAAATATCAATCAATGAGATGTTATATCAAGATCATCGGTACTTAGGATGCATCAATCATAGCCATGCATAAGCAACTCATTAATTACAAGCCAAATATCATTAAGTCCATTGATCTCTCTAACATACAAAGTAAACATGTAGCTAAAGTGGCTTTCCAAAACTAGTCATGTTCCTTAAATTCTAACACTTGCTATCAACATAAGTATTGAATGTTTAGTAATTATTAAAGGTCAAACTAGATTTGCTGTTCTTATCCTACCTTCTACTCGAACATCTACCTAAAAAAACATTTGAATTTCAAAATTGTTTAGACCTCTAAATTTAAGTCTTACATGATGTTAAAACTTATTAGGATTATATGAGAAATAAACACAAGTATATGTAATTAATAAATAAAAGGAGAAAAGGAGGGAGAACTCACATGTATTGCTTTATCGTTGGCATCCAAATGGTACAAATGCCTATTGATTGGACACTAGTAACTAAAAGCTACTATAGCCAAAAAGTTCAAACACTCTCATGTGGAGTAAGATGGGTTAGGTTGGAAATTCTAGCTTACATTTATAAGAGGGTCTAAATAGGATGAAATAGCAAGTTGGCTAGAGGAGATAGGAAGGGGTTTTTTGGGTTAGAGAGTAAGTTTGGTTCAAACTACAATTGTATAAGCAAACAAGCCTGAAAGATAGACCAAAATAGAAATTAATGGTGAAATACTTTGGTCCATATAAAATCAAGGAAAAAATAGGAGTTAGTACTAAGGAATGCTATCATAGTGTCGCACCCACTTCCAGCACAGATCCACCTGCAAACATGACTAAGGAGTTAGTACTAAACCAAATCCTTGACAAAAAGTTAGTGAAAAGAAAGTGTGCTTCTAATCTTATGGGATTAGTTCAATGGAAAGGTTAACCAAAAAGTGAAGCAACTTAAGAATACTTATTTGATTTTCACTTTTAATTTCCTAATTTATCCTTGTGAACAAGGTATTTTGAAGGGGAAGAGGATGAGGCGAGGTTAAGGTTTGCACTAGAGAAGTGTTTGTATGAAGGGAAAAAGGATCGCCAACTTAAATAATTCCAAGAAGATGCTATGTTGTTCGATACTTTTAGATATAAGGAGTTAATAATAGGCCTCATGGATTGAGCCAAGAAATAGTAGGCCCACAATACTTATGTAATAAGGCTAACTAGCAACAAAGGCCATGAGCTATATTAGAGTCACTAAAGGATAAGGATTTACAATTAAAAAGAAATGGTAACTAATAAGTAGTGTGGTGTCACATAAGCACCATCCTTAATATTTTGTCACATGGGAGTGAAATATTCCATATATAGATAAACACTCATGTAATAGAAAAATCAATCAAAAAATATAGAAAAATTGCATTCTACCTAGTTTTCTTGCATTTAAGAAAACCTTAGTGCCTACATTTAGGTGCTAGCCTACTTGCTTATTCATTTGAGTATTGTTTTGTCTTGATGTTATTAAAGTAAAAAGAAAAAAAAAAAAAGAAAGAAGAAAATCATTGAAAAAGTCAATATAATGGAAATGCTAGAAAAAAAAATATGAAAACAATTATAATTTTAACAAAATTGTTAAATATACACCTATATTCACAATTTATCCTTCTATTTACTTAAATAATGAGAAATTACTACTTTTTCAATTTTAATGCATGCTCTAGTATACTAAATGACTAATTTGTAAAACAATAATTAGCATGTGAAAGTATAAAAAATGATAAGAAGTTTAAGAACAAAAGAGCATCTATAGTATTAAAGTCAAAAACATCACTTTGGGATCTATAAGAGCCCAAAGATTGAAGTGAAAAAAGGCACATTTTTCTTATCAAAAAATGAAATTATGATATAGAGACAAAACTGTGAGAGAAAGTTTGGAGAGAGATGGATTTTTTTTTTAACAAATGAATTTTATTAGATGGTAATATTGATAATATGTCAAAGTGGCTTCACAATTAAATGAAAATAGAATATTCCTAAAAAGTAAGATTGGGATATTGTTACCTATAGAGGAAAGTTTTCAATATTATACTTTTGTGAATTATTAATAAGAAAAGTAAGAATATGATATTTTTATTGTAATTTAGTGTTAGAAAAATTCTTATAAAGACTAGTGATGTTTTTAGCTTTAATATTATATAAGTGAAAATCAAAAGAGAGAATAAGAAAGAAAATCTCCATGGTCCAAAATGACTTTAGTGTTTGATATGTATGGTTTCAAATGGAATATAGAAGCAATTGTTAAAATAATAGGTGTGCGTAACTAAGGGATGTGGGAATAAGAGAATTTTTATTGGCAACATGTAGTGAGAAAGTGAGCTAATGACATGTAAACTATATTATAATATTAAAGACAAATTAATAATTATGAAGACACCAAAGATTGTATAGCAGCTTTATTAATATAGATATTGTAATATGTATTTTTCAATTTTATTAAACTTTAATTAATTTTTGCACTTGGAGAGACCGAAACTCCTTTTAACCCCTCAACCCTATCTTATCTCCGTGGTAAAGATTAAATTGCAAAAAGATTTATAAAATATTTGAAAATTGCCTACTTTGGAAACTGAGTTGCTTTACTTATCTTATATGACATTCTCATGGTTTTTTAAACAACATAATGGTGTTGATAATAGTAGTTTGTGTTATTAGTCCTACGTAGCATTAGCCTTCTAATGGTGCAATATGAATTTGACAGTTGGTTTATTTTTTTGTTAGAGTTAGTTAAGTTCAACAGGCTTTGTATAGAAGTACTATTAGTATTCTTTTCAATAATTGAGAAAGTTAGAACATTCACTACATAGAGCTCCTTCATCTCCTTGATAAGTCATTCATGAAAGGCACTTAAATTAGTAACAAAGTTCACATGGTATCAGAGCTCAATTCTTATCAAGTTCAATCGATATTCTTTTAAATTATCAAATTGTTATTTTGATTGATTGTTCTTTGAATCTATCTCGATAAAATTAGGGCAAACATAAATAATAATCTTAATCTTTCGGATCCTCTTTACGTATCTAGTTCCAACAGTCTTGGTATAAGTATAAAGAGCATTATTTTCAATGGTAGAAATTATGTAGTGTAGAGTAAGTTGATCAACATGGCACTTTAAGTGAAATTAAAGTTAGGTTTTACAAATGGTAGTCTTATTAAACTAGAACCAAATTCGCAAGATTTTGTGAAGTGGACAAGATCAAATTATATGATGAGGTGTTGGATCTTGAACTTAATGAGTTTTAATCTGTCTTAAAACTTCTAATACATAGAATCAGCCTACAAGTTGTGGAATAACTGCAAGAACAATACGCCTCTTCTAGTAGACTTTTGATACTTCAACTATAGCAAGTAATTGGTAATCTAAAGCAGGGAAATTAGTCTGTATACTTATTACACTAAATTGAAACGTTATTTGGATGAATTATGCTCATTGCTAAGTTTTTGACTTGTGGATGTAAAAGATTACAATATTTTACTTGTACGTTAAAAGAAAAAATTCAAGAGTTTGAGTCTCATGAGACACTAATGCAATTTTTGATGGGCCTTAATGAGATATATGAGAATGTTAGAAATGAAATTAGCTGCTCTCTATGCAACCTTTACCAACATTGAATTGGGCTTTTTATCTTATACAACAAGTTAAAAAGCAAAGTGAAGTTACATTGGCAACCACTCCTGATGTTGAAATTTCTGCTTATATGGTTAATAAGACTAATGTAGGTCACAATATAGGAGACCGAAGGAAAGGAAGACTATCTAATACAAGATTATTCTACAAACGTTGTAAAAATGAGGGAAATATGATTGAAAATTGTTTCCAGATCATTAGATTTCCGGAATGTTTCAAAGGAAAGAGAACTATTAAAGGACAAGGTAATTTAAATGCTAAGGCATCCTTTGGCAGATTATCTAATGCAACTGTATACCAAACTCCTTTTGGTTATCTTGTAGTGGACAATGCTATTTATGAACAAGGAAAAAATGGTGCAAGTAAAGAAGTACTTGACAAACAGCTTATACAAAGTATATGTCAAGAATTTTACAAAATGATGAAAGATAAAAAATCGCAAGAAGTAGTTGCTGGAGTTAATATGGTTCAGTTTGCAAGTACTTTGTCACACTCTTCACATGATTTTAATACTTTAAGTAATTGTTTGAGTTCATGGATAATTGATACTGAGGCTATAGGCCATATTACTCCTTATACTCAAATTCTTCATGATTTAATCTTGTCATCACAACTTATATAGCTCCAGCTTCCAGATGATCATGTTTTGCAAGTAGATAAATTATATCAGTCACACTAAGTCCAAACATAACTCTTTATTATGTTCTTTTGGCTGCTAACCTTACATATGACCTAATCTCTATCAGAAAACTTTTATAAGACCAAGATTAATGCCTTGTTTTAATTCCCTTGAGTGTTGTTTTCAAGACCTGAGGTCCAAACAACAAGTGGCGAAGGCACAATTGATCTAAGGATTCTATGTTCTCCATTGTAACAGACAGCATTGTGGAATCCTACTCCTAATCAAAGTAAATAGTTTAGTCCATCATGTATTCTCAATTCTTATACTTCCACTGATTTTCTTCATTTGATCCACTCTAATCTTGGACATACTTCTATTTCCAAGCTTTAGCATTTAGCTACTTATAAATGTCTCAATTTTAATAATTTCATGTGTGAGACATGTCATAAGGCTAAGCTCCATAGGTTGTCTCTTCCTTGAAGTGTAATGAATTTTGAATTTTCTTTTCAATTGTTACATATGGATGTTTAGGGACCCTATCTTATTCCTTCTATTTTAGGTGCTCAATATTTCCTTACAATTGTTGATTATTTTTCTTGCACTATTTGCACTTACTTACCTCAACATAATTCACAAATTCCATTGATTCTTTGTCAATATTTTCATTATATTTCTATGCATTCCTTTGCTAAACCCATGTTTATAAGGACGAATAATGGGTCTAAATTTCTATTAAGCACTTATAAATTCATGTTTCGTAATCTAGGAGTTAAAGAACTATGGTTGATACACCAAAACAAAATGGGATAGTTAAAAGGTAGCATTGACATTTGCTTGATACTTCAAGAGCTTTGAGAATTCAAGTAAATTTGCCTAAAAACTTTTGGAGAGTATTTGTTGATTGCAACTTACATAATTAATACATTACCTATGGCTGTATTGGGATGGAAATCACCATTTGAAGTGTTGTTTGTCAAGGCTTCTTCATATGATAACCTAAAGATCATGAGTTGTTCATGTTTTTCTGCTACATCCATGTTGCACCAAGATAAGTTTGATCCTAAAGGCTGTAAGTATTTTAGGCTATGCTTATGGATAAAAAGGATTCGAGTTGCTAGATATAGAAACTAATTAGATTTTCCTTTGTAGAGATGTCATTTTTCATAAGTATATTTTTCCATTCAAGTCTAATTCCAATGATTCTTGTCATGCTCTTGTTACTCCTCAATTGCATCCTTATGTCTCTTTGTCTACAAATAATTTGAATTTGAATTTTACTTCTTTTCCTTCCTCTGTTCCTGCTTCTACTGGTTCTTTATTAACACTTTCATCTATCTCTTCATCTTTTTCCCCTAACTAAGCCAATTTATGAAGGTCTTTTAAGGAAAGGAAAATTCCATAATGGCTTCATGATTTTGTTCATGCTATTCAAACTGTATTACCATATCCTGTTTCATTGCCTGTGAACATTTCCCACACTTCCACTATACATGCTATCACTTCTTCTTCTTACCCTTTGTTTGACTTAAACACATTTACCCAATTTCCACCAAATTACATTGCATCCTTAACATAAGTATTAACTAGTCATGAACCAACTAATTATAAAGAAGCATCTAAACATATTAAATTGGTAGAGGCTATACAAAAGGAGTTACAAGCTATTAAACTCAATGATACTTGAGAGTTAAGAACTCTTCCTAAAGGCAAGGAAGCCATAGATTCCAAATGGGTTTTTAAAACCAAATATAAACAAGATGGTAATGTTGAAATACATAAAGCCTGCCTTGTTGCTAAAGGTATAATCGAATTGAAGGGGTTGACTATCATGATACTTTTTCCCCGGTTGCCAACTTAGTACTTTGCATACTCTTATGGCTATTACATCATCTTACGGATGGCCTCTTCATCAAATTGATATAAATAATACCTTTTTGCATGGTTTTCTTGATGAAGAGATCTATATGTCTCTCTTAGAGGGTATTTTAAAGCATTACCTAGCTAAGTTTGTCAATTAAAGTGTTCACTTTATGGCTTGAAAAAAGTCTCTCAATAGTAGAACTTATATAAGCTCTCAAAATTGAGTTTAGGACAACCGAGCCTAAATTTAGGGTTTTTAAAGAAACTTATCCAATCGAACCCAAACTTTACGACTAAGATAGAAAAGTTAGTCGAGATGATACAATAAAGTTAGATTTTAGAAATAATGACTCAAAATCCCAATTTTGCCCTTAAAAGTAGGAATATTCAATATAATACTAAAATGCTCGAAACTCCTAAAATCAAGCTAAATTGTGACGAGAACTTAAAGATAAGTTAATTGAGCTATAAAATGAAATAATATAGTATAATTTAATATATAAATATATACGTATTTTTATGAGTATACCCGATATAAATAATAATTATACTCGTAAATTAACTCTAAATTACTTAATTATATATACATTGCATTGAAATCATGAAATTTATTAAAAGAATATATCCTAAAAATAAAAGATATGTTAGGAACTTAATTATATGAGTATAGTTATATATTACGCGTGATATATACATAGGATATATACTCGTATATTACTAAATAACTAAATATTAATAAAATACACCTAAAATACTAAAATAATTGAAAATCCTATCCTAATGAATCAAATCGTGGCTGGAAACTCCTGGAATTCATCGTGGCAAGTTGGGAAAGCTAGAGGATAATGATTCAAGGGCAAGTTAGTAGGATTTGGCCACCTCCTACTTGCTTTTATGAAGAAAAAGTAAAGAAAAAATAAGAAAAAAAATTCAAAAGGGGTAGAAACCGACTCCTACAGCTTTAAATAAGCCTCTCTACTTTATTTCCCAACTTTACAAATCAGAAACACCTAAGAGAAAAATTTAGAAAAAATTGTGGGAAATTGAAAGAAAATAGAAAAAATAGAGCAATCATCGTGCCACCACCGTGCTAGATCCAAACGACCACCTGACGACAAACCCAACCATCCACCACTAGTCCAAGCCGCATCTAAGCTGTCCAATATACCCCCTAGCCCGGAGACACTAAGAACAGCAAGGTCAATTCTCTGCCCTGTTTTTCAATAATTTATAAGAATTAGTAAATTTACCCATAAAATTTTGAAAAAAATTATACTTAGGTTATTTTGAATATGCTTTTATTTGATAATTTTATTTTTGAAAAATACGTAATATGTAATATATTTCCTTAAAAAATTTACTGTTCATTCGAATTTAAAATTGTAAAATAAATGTACTAAATGATGTTGTTTTTAGCTGAAAATTTTTGTGTAGGATGAGTATGATATAGAAATAATTGCTATGTAGCCTGAATTTTGATTTGAATATTTTTAATATTTATTATATTTTTTGGCCTAAAAATAGCTCAAAAATAGGCTGAAATTACAAATTAAATAGGAAATTATAAAATCAATTGATGAAATGGACATGTACTAATCTATAGTAAATAATAACAAAATGGGTTAGAATGAAATTTATTAGATGTAAAAAGAATCATAATCGAGTAATTTAGGATAATTTAGGGGTAAAATTGTAAATACAAATATATAGGCGATAAGTTGAAAACTTGAAATCAAACGATAACTGAATTCTCGATATTTTTAAGAGTTTATAGAAATTTTCGGGGAATTATTTGGAAACCCAAGCTATTTATTATGAATTTACCTAATAAAATGGCTTAAATTACAAGTTGGGGTGTATTTTTAATATTAATAAGCTAAAATGAATTAAATAGTTAAATAAAAACTATATATGTGATGGTTGATCAAATTGGATTAAAAGAATATTTTTATTATATTTATTAATATTTTCTAATCGGGATACACTTTAGGTATATTAGAGTTGGATAATACTTATATTATGACAATATATGGATAAATTAGGTAAAATGCAATTTAATAACGTAAATTACATATAATATGATCATATTTATATAATTATGTATAATTGTATTAAAAATTTGAACTACTTGTTAAAAGTTTTCTCTAGGAATAGGATTCGTAAAACGTGTCATTAGGTCTATACGAACCCAACACTAACTTTGTTAAAATTGGACAACCTTAAGTAATTTAATCTATAACTTTATTATATTCAAGAATGTACGTATTTTGATAACCTTACTGAAATTAAAACATGAATTAATAAATTAAAAATACGTTTCGATACGATCGAAATGATATATAATATGTAATAGTATATATAATGTACAGTATCAACAATTAATAACTTAATTTGATATGTAGTGATAATACATAATATATGTATATATCTCTATAATCGTTTTAAATTAAACCTTAATATTTTCGTAATTATTACAAAAACTGAATTGGGTCTTTTATGTAAATAGGATCTTCTAATATAAAGACAATTGACAATTTGAGTCAATAGTAGTGAACATCTAAACAAGTAAGTTGGGATTGTGGCTTCATCACTTGTTAGGATACCGTTTAAAGTATCCGAAGACCCAAGAGTACTTCTGGCTCTATTTGTAATTAGTTGATTGTGTACATGCTGTGTGTGTGGATGATACTCAGTTATAATAGGAGTTCAACTCCTTGGTGCGCTGTTCTGCATGTTTGTATTAATTCTGTATTGTATGGATTCTATATTGTATGAACTTGTCGGCCACCCCTAATTAAAACTAATGTTTATTCAACTAAAATGAAACTGGACATATATAACACCCATTAGGAGAAACGATTAAGAGTATCAGGCTAAATACCAACTTCCTTCGATAAGGATAGTTGAAATAGTCCTTTCCTCATCCTTAATTAAACTAAGTGATAGGCGAGAAGGTCGAAGCAAGGAGGTCGCGGTAAGGTTGGTGGTCGTAGTTTGAAGGTGGTCATGGGAAGAGGGTGTTCTCCATTGCATAAGCCCGGGTTTAGTCTAACTTGAGTCACAATGAAACTCCTCAATTTAGGTTGGAGCGGATGTAATTTCTCTAACCTCACAATGGACCAAATAATATTGTATGATGTTTCATTTGATTGATTGCATTGCATTGCATTGCATTTCATCATAATTATTAACCTTATTTGTGTTTGTACAGTACTCTTCTAACTCCATCCCACTTACTGAGCTAGTTGTGCTCACATCTTTATAGATTTTTTTGCAGATGTTGAATGAGGTTAAGATGTTCAGATACCACCATTCCCATGTTAGTGTGCTGTTGTTTGGGAAAGTGAGGATCGATGAATCAACTGAACCTGGGCTTTTGACTTTGTTTTTTTTTTTCCAGTTTTTGAGGAAACTAATTGGGAATTCCCTAGGAGCCCACTAGTTTCCTAACTTATTGTATATAGACTGCAAAACCTGTGGATTTTAATAAACTTTGATTGTAAATTTTATCTTTGGACGTAAAACGTTTGTATAAATAATGTTATAGTACTAGAGAATAGGGTGTATAGAATAAATATTTTGTAAAGCTCTACTACAGGTTTGGTTATTAATAGGTGTCGGAACAAAATATTTCAAGCTGGTTAAGTTGTGTACATCATATGTGAACTGTATCTACAATAACAATTGTGAGTTCAGCTTCTATTTTAGGTTAGTTTATACGACAGGACTATTATGACTCTTCCTGTTCGGAGCGTGACAACTTAGAAATATCCAAATTTCTTTTATCTCTTCATTTTGTGCAATCAGTGAATGATTATTCTCTTTTCACTTGTGTTGGATCTCTTGGTTTTACTATCATTTTGCTTTATGTGGATGAATTTTATTGCACATATTAAGCAAAAACTTAATGAAGCATTCACTGTTAAAGATCTTAGCCTAACAAAATTTTTCCTTGGTATTGAAATTTTTTGAAATAATGAAGGAATTTTACTTAATTAACACAAGTTTATTGTTGATCTTTTGCTTAAAGTAGGACTTTTTGCTCCTAAACCTACTTCTTATTCATTTCTTATTGGTTTGAAGTTGGATTCTTCTTCAAGTGAATTGTTAGTTGATCCAAGTTTTTATCATCATCTTATTAGCAAGTTACTTTACCTTACTTTGATGAAACTGGATATTTCTTTTGTTGTACACCGCCTAAGTTGGTTTCTCTCTTCTCTTCACTCTATGCATCTTCAAGCTTTGTTTCACCTATTAAAGTATCTTAAAGGCACTTGTTCTAGGGGGTTGTTTCACTCTTCTAAGAGTACCTTACAACCACTTACCTATTCAAATTTGAACTAGGCAGCTTCTATAGTTAACGGGAAGTCCATCTTTGGTTACTATATTTTCTTAAGTTCATCTTTGGTATTTTGGAACACAAAGAAACAATCGACAGTCACTTGTTCCACTATTGAGGCAGAGTACAAGTCTGTGGTAGCAGCTATACATGAATTACTTTGGACTTCATAAATCCTCAAAGATCTATCCATCTCTTTTACTTTACCACTTTCATAATGTTGTGGCAACAAATTAGCTCTATTGATTACTTCTGATCCATGCTTACATGGTGCAATATGAATTTGACAATTGTTTTTTTTTTTTTTTTTTTTTTTGGAGAGTTAGTTAAGTTCAGTTAGCTTTGTATATAAGCATTGTTAGTATTCTTTTCAATAATTGAGAAAATTAAAACATTCACTACATAGAGGTTCTTTGTTCCCTTGACCAATTGTTCATAAAAGTCACTTGAATTAGTAACAAAGTTCATAGAGCATAAATTGAAATTAATAGTAAGGGCAATTGAGTCTCATGAAAAGCTTTTTTTCAAATACCTTTTTGGTATTTATTACAATCCAGCTCCATATAATCATTAGATGTTATTATAATAATGTCAATAAGTTGTATGAACCAATGGTTCTTAGCAATAGGTGATGAGTAGTGAAGATAATGATGTAACAACCAACTATAGCAATTAATGTTAATTATCATGAAACATGTTATCAAAAAAAAAAAGTGAAAACTGTTTTGCACTTTTATAAAGGAAAAAAAAAAGAGTATTTTCTTTTGATTATTCACTTATACTTGATCTATGATTGTACTACTATTGTAAGTGACGAGCTACTATCATTGCTTTGTATTATTAGCTGCCTTTAAAGAAATTAATAAGCTAATGAAATAGTGAAAATTTTTGTCCTCAAATCATCGATAACCAAATTAAATGGAACGCGTCGAAAATTTTGTCCTTCAATTAAAGATGACCGATTTAGACTCATTTTCTTTCCACTTGTAAGTTGTTGAAATGACCAAGGCCATTTGATATAATAAATAAATAAGAAATATGAAAAAAAAACCATGATAAAATAAGATTTACGACTCGTTCACTTAGAGGGAGTAGAATTGTCATTCTCCTTTTATTCCTTACTTAACCTTTACTACAATGTTTACTTGGTTAAATTGCAATTACCACTTAATTGTAATTACATGAAATAAGGAATCGGGATTCCTTATATGGAGCCATTAATTAGGATTCCAAATAAAAAAGACATGAATTACCCTTATCTTTGTACACTAATTACAACACACCGTTGCCCTTTCACTTTAAAGCACCACTACCCTATTCTCTTTGATCACTAACACCCACCACCAGTATCAAATACTTCCACCATCACTGCTATTTACCCACCATCAATTGGTACGTTTCTTCCGGTCCTCTCCACATGAATAGCCACAACAGTCTATACTTGATTTGACTACGAAAACAAACATCCCCAATTTCACAAATATTCTAGTTAAGGTTCTTTTGGTTTCACTCCTCTCTCAAATTTTGTGCAATTATAATAATCATAATTTATAGTTTCATATCATCATAGCTCTACTTCAAGTTATGATTTTTTTTTCTAGAGGCAAAGATTGAATCAATATGCTACTTCCTTTCATTCTCTCTTTAGATTTGATTTCTCATCTTGTTTACTTTTTGTACAATTGAAGGAATGAACAGCTAAAGCCTCGATAAAAGAAACATCACCGTCAATGAAACTCAATCTCACGGCAAAGCTTGTGGCGACAGCTTCAATTGTAGCAAAGGTGGACTCCATGAAGGCAATGGTAGCTATGGAGGTCGTCATGAGGGTAGACATGGTAGTGGTGGTGACTATGGAGGTCGCCGTGGTGGTGGTTATATTCTTGTTAATTGAGCGTGAAATGCTTGTTATATGAGTTAAGGTTAAGATTTCTTTATGGTCATGGTTAGTGGTGGTTGTTTTGGTCCCTTTGTTTTTCTAATCAATAATTCTTCTCTTTTACTATTGTAGTCTTGAAAGGAATGTTGAATCAATGAAATGGAGTAATACCCTTCATTTGAAATTTATCTCATTCATATCACTAATTGTTTTTTACTATATGTTTGTGTTTATGTCACTATATCACTTTTGGTAGGTAATGCATTTCTCTATTACAATTTGCAAATGAAAAAGAAGAAAAAGATATAACAAGGGTATTTTAGTCATTCACATTTTATTTTGGTTCCATTCCTTACTTGCATTTTTATCCAACTAAACCACGTAATAGGCTATTATAGCCTTATTCCATTCTTTATGAATTGGAATTTCATTCTCATTTATTTCAATTAGCAAAGTAAATGGGCGGTCATCTAATTATCCCTTAGTTTTGATATTTTAGGGATTCCTTATGTTTATATTTATAATCAATACAAATTTCATAAGAGAAGCTTTACTTTTTTGGATTTTTGGACATTTTAAAGGCTTGAAAATATGAAAAAGCATAGGTACTTCGCTGACCATACCGTAGTGTACATCCATGAATTTACATGTTTTTCTTTTTTTTTTTCCCTTTCAAAGTGTCTATGATCAAATCTTCGTTTATGTAATCTATACTAAGAATCTAGTTTTTATGTTGTAAGCTACATATTATAAAGAAAAAAAAGAGTATTTGATATTACATACCGTGTGTGTGTGTATATATATATAGCACATATAGTATATAAGTATTAATAAAACTTTTATTTTACGTTAGATATACAAAAATAATTTGAAATGGAATAGGAATCGAAATGGAATGGAATGATGATTAGAACGGCAAATCCTTTCCCATATTTGGAAATGTCTATGAAATAAAACGAAATGTTATGGAATAGAATTAAATGTATATATAAGAAAAATTGTCAAAAATATTTATTATTATTGAATGTTATAATTAAATTGAAAGTTAAATAAATAATTTGATTAATAATAATAAATATAGAAGAGATAAAATTGTCGATTCCTTCTTTGAGAAGGTGAAATCGAACTCTTCCTTGAAATTGAAATCACTAATTTCACGAAATTGAAATCTCTAATTCCATGAAATCACCATTCCATCTTCTATATTTGCTTCCAAACATGAGAAAAGGTAGTGAAACTCGGAATTATGATTCCATTTCAATCTATTCTAACGTACCAAACATGACATAACACTCATGATATTGCAATGGCAATCTATTAATATTTGTATTTTACAAACAAGATATCAAAATTTTAATATATTTACATATCACCAGTATATATAATCTATCCTCACAATATCGACGTGTCTTTTTTTTTTTTGTATTAAAATGGACATAAAAAGAACACACCAAAGGAAAGCAACCATGCATTTAGAGAAACAATTCAATAAGGAATACATATTAAGTGTTATGTACATATAGTATGTAAATACTAATAAAATATTAACATATATAACATGTACAAATCGCGTGTACTAATTAATTTAAAAGCTACTCTTTTCATTATAATTTATGTCAATATTTTATTAATATTTATATGCTATATATATAATATAGTGTATAATACCTATTCAATTTTTTTTTTTTTTTGTGCATTTAACCAATAGGTGTGTAAGTTTAGCAATAACATGCTAAATTTGCCATTTCCTGTAGACCTATACCACCTTTGCCATATCCATTTTGTAACTCGGCTAAATAATAAAATGTAAACTGTAAATACCCTTTTCGCTTTCGGTTGTGCCCTAACATCTTCATTATATAGAAAATATATATATATATATATATATATATATGTATGTATGTATTTGTCCATTTTGAAACTTGGCTAAATAATAATATGTAAACTATAAGTAGCCTTCTTGCTTTTGGTCGTAGCCTAACATCTTCATCATAGTATACATACATACATATATATATATATATATGTATAGTCATAAATTGCACAACAAAGAGGTAGTAAGATTGTTGAAATCTTCATAGGATGTCACCAAGTGGATTGATTAGAAAAGCAAATCGTTGTCCGATGTGTTGGACATAAAGCTTAAGTAGAGCAAAAACAACGCATCTAAGCAAATTATAAAGTAAAGTAATGCATCATTAAGAAAAGTTTTTTACTTTGCTCAAGTACTTACCCCAATAAGATTGGGTGGCCAAAATGGCCAATAAACGCAATTGCTTTTAGTCCTTTTCGGGTGTATAAATAAGCCCCTACAACTCCTGAAGTTCTGAGAAGCTAAGAAGTGAGAACAACTCAGCACCTAAGACTTGACAGAAAAATGAAGGTTTCAATCAATAAGTTCTTCTACCTTCTTGCTTTAGTTGTAAATATTGCTGGAGGGCTCCAAGTAGTTGACATCACGAGTGCATGTGAGAAAACATCTTCACACGAGGAGGCCATGAAATTGGCTCCTTGTACAATGCCTACCCAAGATGTGAAGGCTTCTGTTTTGGGTAGTTACTATGTACAGGTGAAGAAAATCAGGCTAAGTCCCTGCTGCTTGCATGCCATCATGCTTTCAAACATAGTTAAAGTCGCCAGATCAAGCCCGAAATCGCCATCACCATCACCATCCCCAAGCACTGAACATTGCAGATCGTCCAGTAGGTTACAAATGCATACATGAGTACATGAACATTGAACATACTTGATATTCATTTGCCATCTTTTCTATGTTGTATTTTGTTTCCTTTCCTTGTTCATTTCACCGATCATCATCACTTTGTTTTGCAGCTTACACCATATAATAAATCAAAGGAACATCATTTGCCATCTTACATGATCAAAGATCATTGGAGTAAAACCCATTCATATTAGTTGATGGTATAACCAAAGAGCTACAACTATGTAAATTGTCATTTGAATAATGAGATGTATTTAGATTTCGTGCAATTTATCAGTGCCTTTGATACAACCAAGTTCAATGATAGCATCCAGTTATCCATCAAATTATTTGAATATTAAAAATGTAAACCCTATCTAATTACTAGCTCAAACCTTAATTTAAGTCCAAGTGTTCTAAATTATATCATGAGTCGATAAGGCTAAAAACGATAAAATTTCTATAAAATTTAGAAATCAAATATAATATTAATAATAGAAACCCTAGAAAATTAATCGAAACCTAAATCGTATACAAAAACCCTAAATCTAATGTACGCGTAATTACTTAAAATTGAACCTAAACTTGATCGAAACCCTAAAACTATAACTTTAAGTTTATAAAATGAATAAATATAAATTAATAGTGATATAATCATAGTTGATTATAATTATCGACTAAATCATATAATCGCTTAAATTTTTTAACGAAAACGTTAAAATAACTCGTAAAAATTATTATCGTAACGGATACCAATTAAATTGATAAATTTTCATAAAATTCCAAAATTAATTTATAAATGTCATTTTTATTATATATATGTTTAGAAAATTTACATATAATTATTTTTTTATTTTCCTTTTTCTTTTATTTTTTTCTTTTCTTTCTTTTCTCCTAATTTTCCCTTATGCTACATTCCAATTTCTGGAAAAATTGAGCAGCCTACATTTTGAAAAAAATTTCCAGGTATTATGTTTACATTATAAAGCCAAAAGTAATTATTAGAATTGTCATATCTTAATTAATGCTAAAGCTTTGTTTATTGCCTTATATATTGCTTTTGCTTTTATTCTTGGATTTTTCTAATTCAATCTCTATGCCTGGAACTTTTCAAACTAGAAAAAGAAAAAGAACAAAACCAAATATACACACACATACAATAGAACAAACCGAAACCAAAAATAAAGAGAGGAAAACAAGAACTAAGAAGAAGAAAGCTAAGGAAATTATCAATTATATTACTAAAATATTTAAGTAAGTTTATTTATTTTACTTATACATATGCATATCATATAGTATGTACATGTATATTAAGTATATGTTTATTTACTTATTTACATGTACATATATATATATGCATGAATAGATAAATATATATATATATATTATGTATCTTCTTCATTTATGTATATACATATGTATTTAGGAGTGAGTATATATATCTAATATATATGGTACATGTATATAGATATTAATAGTAGTACATATAGTATGTTTTTTTTTTTTCTACACATGTATTCTTGTACATATGTATGCGTGACTATTATATATGTATGTATAATTAATATTTTGTTATATGACACATGTAAGTATACACATATAGTATATGTATATATACTTAGTATTTTCAAAGTATAAGAATTATTGTATATATGTATATGTATATTGCTGGACACGAAGATGTATATATATATTTATTAATAATATTTTGTATTTTAGTATATATACACATATATAGTATGACCGTACATATACATAAGTATAAATAAGTATATATTATACTTGTACATAATATATAAGTGAAGTTAGAATAATTTAATATACAATATATATTATACGTATAAATATACACATGTGAATAGTAGCATATACATTAAATACAAGTATAATTAAATAGTATATACAATATACTATACTATTAATTTAATAAATAAAACAAGTTAATAGATATATATATATACATAAATACTGTAAATTGGAAAAAAAATTAATAATCAAGTAAATTAGAAAATTTGATAAAATATAATCATAAGTATTTATACATATTTATACCGAAAAATAGAAAAATAATAAAAAATTATGAAAAATATGCAAATATGACACTTGGCACTTTCATGTGTTGCCACATCACTATATATATAAATTAAATAATTTTTCGTAATTAATGATAATAAAGTAGAAAAATTTAAGTTAATAACTCTAAAATCTCAAAAATAGGTAATTATAGTAAAATAGGCTTAAAATAAGAAAATTATTAACCATACGATTTAAGTAATGATTAAATTGTAAATATATTAAGAAAAAGCTTAAATTGATATTTTATAGTTTTTTAACTTAAAAATAATGAATTTTGTGATATATTTATATCGCAGTCAAAACTGCGAGTCACAAAGTCAAAACTGCGAGTCGCAATATCCAAACTAGACCTCGTTACGAGAAAGTATGCTAAAAAATGATCGAAATAGACTATAAATTCATAAAGATCCACGCTAAATTAAAAAAGTTATATGCGATTCGATAAAAAGTTTGAATCGACGATTTCATAAAAAGCTCGAATCGACGATTTCACTCAAATTAATAACTAAGTTAAGTAAAAAAGTATAAATTACGATACTAGTTTGCTTTTTAATTTCTAAACTTAATACTTTCCGTATTTCTTATTCTCAAGTGATCTCGACATTGACTTTGAGTTATCGTCAAACTATTACCACTCTTGAGTTAATTATGACTGAGAGAGTTTTTCTTAATGATTCCATACTTGCTTGTGTAGGTAGTTAGTGGATATAAATTGTGATTAATAATTGAATATTATGTCGGGCTGGCTTATGCTTGTGCATGATATTGTTTGTTGATAGTAAATTTACTTTAAAGTATAATAACATATTGGTTTAGTATAGTAAGTTTGATAGGAACTAATTATTTGTGATTTTGTTGATAACTGAATAATAAGACTTAATTTTATTTGACTTGAATAAACTAAATCGAAATACGTATAACCATGCACTACATAACCAATTACAGTTGTCACATCACACGGAAGTAGCAAGAAGCCATACATGAGTTAATTATTTGTTGTTATAGATTTTATACGGTGTACGCGTGTGATATGACCTTATCTTGACTTGCGGGATCACTAAGCGGTAAAGGCACCAACTACCTGATTAAAGGTCAAGTCTAAAGGCCTCCGTTTAGGAGTGAATAAGAGCTGCGTGAACCTACTCACAATTATATGTAGAACTCAATTTTGATAAAAAGTAAGAATGGATATACCATTATGTTTTGAATATGAAATGCGGAGTTTTGTTATGATATAAATTTTAGTATGATACCCGGATTTGACTGTATCGATAAAGCTGCAACCCTGATTTTAGAGAGCATTAAATCTGAATTGTATGCAGTACCTGATCACCTACATATATTTGTTTGGCATATTAATTATTCATATATTCATATGTTTGAATTAAATTGTTGTATAACTTGTTTGTTATATGGTTAAGGGAATTATGTCACTAAGTTAGTTAGCTTATACCCCTATAATCTTCTTTTACAAGCTAATCTATTCATAGAGTTAGGTTGTCACATGCCCGAGGTTAATTGTACACCAAGGGGTTGATGTAAGAGTAAAATGTGATCGGAGTGCACTTATGATAGTGTATTTAGATTTTGAATCTTATTATGTAATGAAATGATATTAAGAGTTAAGAAATATTATAGACAACTTATTTGTAAATTTCTATATAAATAGATGTGTTTTATATTTTAATAACTTGTTATTAAAATCATGAAATGATATTGCTTACACTTGCGCAACTCTAGTTGTAGCTATAGCCTTAGCCTTGTATATCGTATGAAGGGTTGTCGATTAAGAGAGGAATCGATATACAGTCCTTTGTATGGTATATGGTGACTGCCACGACTAGTCCCCTCGAGTCGTGACAAAAAGCACGAGCATAGATAGCAATGAAATGAAATATACACTTATGATATATTTGGTTGAGTTCATAAGGATGGAATAGAATGGTTATTGCTTACCAACAAATTTATTCCTGTGTTTGGTTTGTGGAATAACTATTCCATGAAATGGCTATTGTAAGAAAACGAGGAATTGCAATCTCTTTACACATTTAAGAGAATAGCTATTCTTTGATTTTGCGTAGCATATTTTCATATCTATTCATTAGATGTTAAAATAACTATAGATTATGATAGTGTTTAATTATAAAGACTGGGCTGAACTAAACAAAGAGAACTAGACAAAATAAGTACAAAGAGAATTGGACAGTACAATATTATTGTACCATGTTTTGTTTATACAATATTAAACACAAAATTTTGTACTATCCCTTATTTGGTACACGCAAGTATTGAACTCATTATTATATTTTGACATTTATACTCTCAACATTGTTTAATGAATATTTTAATTATATTTTTATATTATTTAAAATATGATTTGAATGGATTATTGAATTCATATAATTAAACAAATTATATATAATATTAAATAAAAAACTATAGATTTGCTAGCTATTAAAAAATTAATTATTTATATGATAAACTAAATAATTTTTGTAATATTTAATAAAAATAATATTAATTAACTTAATATTATAACATGAAGGGGTATTTTTTAGAATGCAAATTTTTTTTTTGTATAATAAATTTCATTTTTGTACTATGGTATAGATGTAACAAAATCTAGGCCTTTTATTTAATTCATCAATCTAATTTTTTATTCGATAATCGATTAAAGTTACAAACCAAACATAGAATAAATTTGTTAAGTCAAGTCTTATGAAATTGCGCCACCAAATGCCACCTATATATATTACTTCTTTATTCCATCTTTTTAAGAATTTTAATTTTATTTTCACTTTATTCCATTCCATAAACTAAACGTACCTTTAGAAGAGCATGCTATAAGAAAATCTTGATCATGTAGTAAATGGGTACGAAATGGGGTCCAAACAATACCAAAGCAACTAACTATAAAACAAGTCATTCTCATCTCCCATGTATCATTAGGGATGTAAATGGGTAGGTTGTAATAAGGTACTCAACTAGTTAGACCTATTAAAAGCTCTATAAAGTACTACTTGATAGGATTTTAGGACGCATTTTGGGATATAGTTAAAAACTTGTTAGGGTTATGGGATGAGCTTTATGATTTCAAAAAAACCTGTTAGAAGACCCATTACTCAATAAAAATAATATATTAATAATATAATATTAACTAAATAAAAAGCAAATGAAAAGTAAAGTATCCATCACTAACCTCAACCTACATCCCTAACCTTAGTTTCTGCTCTAATCTCCATCTGCCTCTTTTGTCTCCACGTCTCTACTCTCTTCTTCTTCTTTATGTTTCGGTATTCTATAAATATATAATAGATGAACTATGGCACGTTTTTGTGGCTTCTCCTCTAATATGTCCTCAATGTGCTGCCTATGTTTTATAAGTATAAATAATGCAAATAATTTTTTTATGTAATGAATGATGAAGTAAAAAGTAGTTCTTTAGAAAATAAATAAATGGGTTTCGCAGGTTAGGAAATGGGTACCTCATTAGGATAATGGGAAGGG
Organism: Lumnitzera littorea; assembly: GCA_024138015.1. Lineage (NCBI taxonomy): Eukaryota > Viridiplantae > Streptophyta > Magnoliopsida > Myrtales > Combretaceae > Lumnitzera > Lumnitzera littorea. The sequence continues at coordinate 25,065,323 of JAMXBB010000012.1, forward strand.
TTCTAAGTATAGGGTTAAATACCCTATAAGGTTTTAAGACGAATCTAAGAACCCTATTAAGGTAGCAAATAGGTCCCGAGTTCCCATGACTTGTCCCAAACCCACCCCCTTTTATATCCCAATATATCATTACATGTTTCATTACTCATAGTACATCAATTGATAGACAATAGATGCGTAAACTGATCTAATTTGCTTAGAGATTTCAATTAGATCTCGATAAGCTAAACTTAATAGATTATTGACCAAAGGATTTAGTTGGAAAATTCATTTATTTCTATGGTATAGACTACAGCATTTGATTTAAAGTATCTTTTTCCAATGGTGATTTATAAGTTCAGTGTACATGAAAAGGATGTACATAGACACAACATGGCATGACTAGAGTTTGATATTCATAATCCGTTAGAGGGTCCTACCATATGGGGGCACTTGATATCAAATGAAATGAAAAGGGAATAACATTCATGTGTAGTTGAAAATATTGACTTTAGACACAATTTGCATAGCTAAGAATTCATGTATGACTTGGGACCAAAAATAATCAAAAAGGAGTTTGACTTTATAGACTTCAAATTGGCTATAAATAGCCATGAAGAAAAGTGGCATAGTGTAGAAGTAGCCAAAGCAAAAACATTCTTGCTATAATGAATTGTCAAGAGAGAAAAATAGAGACAACTTTATGATGAGTGACAAATGGTAAGATTTTATTAGAGTATTTTGGAAACACTTATAAGTCATTGTGGATCTCAATTATTAATACCTCTAGAAATTTTATCAAGGGAAGTCTCTCTTATATGCCCACTATTTATTAGTAGAAGAAAATTTTGGATTTTATCCCATGAACATAGCCTAAATTGGGTAAACCACGTTAAAATTTCTAGTGTCACATTATTATTTAATTTATACATGCTTGTATTTAATTTCATGTGTCATTTATCCATCTCTTACTTGGAATTCCCGCTATGCTAGTTTTCCTAACAAATCCTTCATGAAAAATTGGATGATAGAATTATGATTACGATTTTAAGTTATGCTAAGATGAGGTTTTCCTTTATACATCTAGCCTTAAACATTAGGTATGCTTATTAGGTATCATCCATTTTCTGATCTAAGCTTACTATATTTGGGTTCTCTTAATTTATTTCATTTTTTTTTATTTCTTTCAATTTATAAATAAATAATTGAGACTATTTAGACTCTTAAAATATTTCAAAGTATCACTAATGCCTTAATCATTAATTGCACATGGCATATTTCAAGAGATAAGTTGATGAAAATTAGAAAAAAAAAAAAAAAAAAACAGGGAGGATCCACTGAGTAATGTATATACTGTAAATAGCCCTCTCATTCTCACTCGTGCCTCACCATATTTTTCATAGAATATAGTTATAAAATGCACAACAAGGATACTTAGCAATGTCCACGGACACATCACTTTTGAATCACCATGCTAATTGCAATGGAAGTTGTAGTGAAGAAGCAAAGAATAGGAATGTAGTTAGAGAATTTTGTAGCATGTCTAAGAGGCTATGGAAGCTTCTTAGACTAGCAAATAGTCACCTCCATCTCTTAATATTCGTTGGTTACATATAGCCAAATATCTGTCGATCTCCTTGGAGAAGGTAAGCTCATTACCATTGTCTCTGTAAATAATATGCAATCTACCAAAAAGTGAAAATTGGCATGACTAAATCATACACCTTACTGCTCTCATTCTGTTGCAATATGTTAAAAGATCTCATCCGAGGTTCTTGATATAAAAAGCAACACTAAGAACGTCGTTTTTGGGGTTCAAATCTCTTACCTAAGGATATGGGTGAAAGAGTATATAGCGAATAGGTGATGACACCTTACCTGTGTAAACCCTATGTAATTGGCTATTTAGGTCCTAAATTAGATTTGAGTGCGCTAGATAATATCATAAGTCGATAAAGATAATTTTGAATAAAAATTTTATTAAATTGTGAAACTGAATATATTATCAGTTATAAAAACTTTAGGATTGCGATCAAAACCTAAATCGCATGCATAACCCTAAATCCGATGTATGCATAAACACTCGTAATTAAACTTGAACTTAACGAAAACTTTAAAACTATTACTTTAAGCTTATAAAATAAATAACTATAACTTAATAGTAATAAAATCTTAGTTGATTATAATTATCGACTAATACGCTTAATCGCGTATAATTTTAGCAAATGTATTGAAATAACTTGTAAATATTATAAATATAATTGGTAACAATTAAATTAATAAATTTTTATAAAATCTCAAAATTATTTTATAAATACTAATTATATAATTTTTGTGTTCGGAAAAAATACATATTTTTATTTTTATTTTCTTTTTCCTCTTTTATTTCTTTCTTTTTCTTTTTCCTATTTTTCCCCATTCTCCACGTCAGTTTCCAAAGTAAGGACAGCAGCCCATGTGCTATATTTGCTTATCTTCAAGCGTTCAATTAAGAGAGGAAAAACAAAAAAAAAGTGACTACATTGTCTTATCACCATTAATGTCACATATTGCCTTAGACTTTTTCTTTTCGTTTTGCTCTCTTTATTTAGTCAATTGGTGAACTTCTGTAATATACTCTCCACGTTTGGAAAATTCCAAACCAAATATACAAAAGTCTCCAAATTGCTTTCCCATTTGAACTGCAAGTTTTTCCTCTCTTTTTTCCTTCAATTTGCTGGAAAATTTTCAAAGGCAAACAAGAAGAAGGAGAAGAAGTTTAAGGAATTACATCCAAAAATACTATACAAGTATGTTATTTAATGTGTATATTATATGTATTTTGCAATAATTATTTATCTATATTTTTGTATATACATGTATTTGGGTATGTATGTTCATATATGTGTATAATTATTAAAGTATGTTTATATATGTAGTGTACATGTTATAGTAATTTTTACAAATAATTTGTATAAAAACTTAGGTATATGTACATCTATGTATATGTATATAACATGTATATACATGTACTATGTATTTTCTTTATTTACGTACATACATACATATGTATGCGTGGACATATATATATAATTATACATAGTATTTTTATTATATGATATAGGTATGTATGTGTATATAGTAGATATGTATATATACACGATATTTTATTATATAGTATACTATATATACATTTCAGTTTATATCAATCTTGTTCCATGTATATAATATACTATTTAACCAAAAAATATATACATATATAATTACAAATTATAAATATTAGTATAATATAGTATAACTATATTAAAGGATTTATATATATATATATATACAGTATGTATAGGAACATACCATTGTGTAATTATATTGTATTTTTTTTTTATAAATTATATATATATATATGTAGGTGCGAGATGTGATAATTAAGTATATGTATTTATATATAATTACTTATATTAAGTACTTTACTATATATATATGTATGTATTATAACTGTATATGTACGTATGTATGTAAAGTACAATTACATGTATATTTATACTCATATGTATAGTACATAATATATATTTAAGGTTAGGATATTTTAGTATATAAATATATTATACGTATAAACATATGTATATGAATAGTATTGTATATATAGAAATACAAGTATATTTGAATAGTACATACATAATATACTATAATATTAATTTAATAAATATGAATATATATATGTACCATAACTTTAGAAAAAATTATAATAAATAATTAGTTTAGAAAATTTAGTAAAATATAGTAATAAATATTAATATATATAACATAAAATACAAAAAAAAATGAGAAAATGTAGGAAAAAGGTACAAAGGTGACACATGATATTCCCTTATGTTGCCACGTCATCACTTAGCTTAAATTAATTAATTTTATTAATTAAAAATAATAATAAAATAATTAATTAATTAGAAAATTAATAAAGTAGAAAATTGGAATTAATAAGTCTTAAACCTCAAAATTAGTAAAAATGGGTAATTAAAATAAAATAGACTTAAAATAATAAAATTACAAAATATAGGATTTAAGTAATTATTAAAGCATAATTATACTAAGAAAAGCTTAAAACAATATTTTATAATTATTTAAGTTAAAATAATGAATTTTATAATATTTTTACATCATAGTCGAAAATGCGAATTATAATGTCTAAAACGGACTTTGATACAAGAAAGTACGTCTAAAAATAATCAAAATAGACTATAAATTTATAAAAATTTGAGCCAAATAAAAAAAATTATATGCGATTAGCTAAAAAGTTTAAATTAATGACTTCACACAAACAAATAACTAATTTAGGTAAATGATATTGAGTATAATAATAGTTTAGCTATTTAATTCCAATGCTTACTACTTTTTGTATTCTCTTAATATCAGGTGATCACAAGATCGATACTAATCTACTAACTGATTATTACGATCCATATCTCTAAGGATGGCCGAGTGAGTAATCTTAATGATTCCGTATATACTTGTGTATGTAGATAGTGAATATTAATTGTTATTTATAATTGAATGTTATGTGGGTCTGAGTTATGCTCGTGTATGATACTACTTGATAATAGTGAATTTACTTTAAAATATGATAATGTACTGTTTACTATATAGTAAATTCAATAGGAATTAATCTGTTTGTGATTTTGTTGATCACTTAATAAAGGACTTAATATTATCAGACTTGAATTAATTAAATCAAAACATGCATAATCATGCATAACATAACTAATTATGGCCGTCACATCACATGGAAGTAACGAAAGGCCATACATGAGTTGATCATTTGTGATTATAGTGTTTTCGTACGTTGTATATATGCGATATGACCTTAACTTAACCCACGTAAACACTAAGTGTTAGAGGCACCAACCACTTGGTTAAGGATCGAGTCTAAAAGCCTCCATTTAGGGAGCTGAGTTAGGGCCACAAGAACTTACTTACAATCATACATAAAGCTGAGTTTTGACTAAAACTGAAAATGGATATATCATTATGTTTTTATATACGAAACGCAGAGTTTCGTTATTATATAAGTTCTAGTATGATACCTGGATTTGATTGGTGTGGATATATCTCTAACCTTGACTTCGAAGGACGTTAAATCTAAGTTGCATGTAGTACCTAGTAACTTGCATGTATTTGTATGGTATACTGGTTGTTTATGCATTCATTTAATTAAATTTAATGGTTATGTAACCTATTTGTTGTCTAATTAAGGTAATATCTCACTAAGCTAGTTAGTTTATACTCCCATAGTTTACTTATGCAGAGCGACTTGTTCGTGGATCTAAGCCGCAGGATGCTTGAAGTTTAATATGAGAGTGAGATTAGAGATGAGAGTGAACTTATACTATTGTATTTAGATCCTAAACCTTATTATGTAATATAATGTATTATCAGTTTACAACCTAATGTATTGTAGACTTACTATCTGTAATTATCTATATATGTATTATTTACAATTCAATAGTTTTGTTATAATAAATATGTAATGATATTACTTGTACTTGCCTAACTTTAGATTGTTAGTTGCAGTTGTAGCCTTGTATATCGCATGAAAGATTATCAATTGAAAAAAAGGAAAATCAATCTATATTCTTTTATGTGATATACGACGCCTGCCACGACTAGTGCAGATTCCTAAAGTTTTGTACCCAATACGTACCTTGCAACAACTGAAAACCATCATCTATCCTACACCATATGAATTATATAAGGTACAATGTATCATATGGAACTAGTATTTTTTTTTGTTTAACTTTATCTTCTTTCAAACTATTATGTAAACACATAATTAATATCAAACATCTAACTAAACTAATGGAGCAAATAGTAATAATTTGAAATGTTCTTATACTTACAACACATCTAACTGTACCAATATGAAATTTTGGTAAGTAGAATAGAAAATACTCCTATAGTTGAAAACATTTAACCCTTTGTTGGGTCATGCTAAATTATTTGTTTATCTTTTCTTTTCAAATTATTAAAATAAAATTTTTATCAAATCATAAAATTATTATACACAAAATACAGAAATCATGTGCTGAATAAATCTAATAAAATATATTAGACGATAAGTTTAGAACTAAGACATTTTTAATGCTTTTCTAGATTATTGTTGGTAAAAGAGGAAGAAAACAATATAAAAATGAGATAGTAAAAAGAAAGAGAGAGAGAGAGAGAGAGAGAGAGTTTTACAAAAAAAAAAAAGAAGGAAAAAGAATAAGAGAAAAAGACAAGACAGTAGATATAAGAACGTGTTGTCTTAAAATTTAATTATAAGTTGAGCTTTTATTGTTATTTTCTTTAAGATTAAAAACGTTATAATATTAATTTTTTATTTATTAGTATTATTCAATTAATATTATAAAGTCAACACAAGGTACCTGGTAACTTGTACCCATGTATCATACTTGTACCCACCTCATGGGAATAGATTTCGAGAAATTACTATTCAAAATTGAAACCTACCTTGTAATCCTTTTTATTCACCCAAAACTTACCTTATATAACAAGATCTGAGTAAATATCACATACAATAGAGATACTTGCTTACCTCTAGCGAAGAACCATCTGTTTCGAATCTCTAACCAAAAACCTCAAAAAGTAACCTTTTATTTATATATTAATTTACCTTTTTTTTAGTGTTATGTTAATTTCAATTTGTGTGTTATAGATCTTTAAATAATATGAATAAATATTAAGAACCTTTGTAACAAAACTTAGGGATAAAATTCAGAGGTTCTTAAAAAAGGAAATCATTAAGTTATTAATATGGCATCTATGAATTTTGAATGAGGTCCCTACTGATGGGATGATCTTAAAGTGATGAGAAGAAGAAACATGGAAGGAAAAAAATTATAAAGAAAGGAAAATGCAAAACAATGATGAATTCCTTGTTTGGATAAAGAAGGAAAAAAAAAAGCGTAAAAATAAAGTTGATAATATAATTATAAATAAATTGTGCTACCATTTCTGAAAATTTTAAAAATTACATGTACTTTTAACTTTTTCAAATGTCGGTATTTATTACTCTTGAAATAGGCTTACATCCATTTTTTTTTTAACTAGGTTGTCATGTGTATAATAAGCTTATTTACATATTCACATAGTAATTTATGGTTAATTTAATTAAATTTGTCCATATATTTAAATTAACATTAGTTTTTTCGGTTATTCTTTTAGCTTTAGCAAATTTAATTAATTATATATATAGATAAATTGCTATGTAAATATTTGAATAAACTTATCTTACACAATAAAGTTATTTTACATATCGTAGCCTTTTTAGCTCGGGGGAAGAGAGAGAGAGAGAGATGGTCCACACTTGTTTTAGCTATGATATATGTTGACTTTTGAAAAAATTGGAGGTCATTGCAATTTTCAGAGTTAGTCCATGCAATTCATTTTATAATTTTTTTTAAAATTTTGTTAAAATAACATAAAAGTCCTTATATTCTAAAAGTACCCTTTGGTTTAAAGTATAAAATTTGCAAATTTATTAGAACTACCTCCCAATTCTCTCTAAATTTAACAGAATTATTTAGTGGGTCAAAAGGGAAAATTTCATGTCCTAAGCCCTTCCACTGTCCTTTCTTTTCTTTTTGGAAATGTTAAAACTTTTTCTCTGAATTCCCCTCCCCTCCCCTCCTTTCCTACCCTAACATTGAATAAGAGTAAGACTAGTTAGCCAACCTTTATCCTAAAATCTCTTTGGCTAGGTTGGAAATTTAGCATAAGGACACAGTTTTTGTTTTCATTTATACTTCTCTCCCTCTCTAATGAGGAGCTAACATAAAAGGATATAAATAATTGGTAATAATTTTCACCTAGGTCACGGTTTAATTTAGTTATTTTTAATTGAATTTACAAGTAAATTACATTAATGATTTGAAGATTTTTGAAACTACATCAACACCTATAATTTTTTCTTAAAAAAAATGCTACAATATATAACATTAGATCCCCTAAAAGGTTTCAAAAATATAAATACACTCATAGATACTATTCATAAGAGCATAGATACTCCTAATAATTTTCCGTAGACTAACTCAATGTACATTGGAAGGGAGTAAGTGTATTTATTAGAAAACATTAGATGGATTTATAATTTGGAAAGCTTACAAAGATAGTCTATGTAAGTTAGGGTAAATTACAGTTTTGATACCTATATTTTTATCATTTTTCATTTTCGATACTAGTATTATAATTTATAACACCTTTTGTATCTGTGTTCGAAAAAAAAAAAAAAAACCCAAATGTTTGTCTGCTTCCATTCTGTTTTCTCTTACTCCGAAAAAGTTCCAATAACAAAAAGATATCTGGGGATATATTAATCTAAATGTAGAGCACAATATATCTATTATTTGCACAGTTAATGAATCAAATTGGAATAAAATCGATCTGACACAATAACATAAATGGGTATTTACATATTTTGACAATTTCATGTCAGATTAATGCACAAGTTAGGGTTTCTATTAATACACACGAAAACCCAACTTCTCTCCAAAAATTAATCCTCAAAGCCAATTGATCATAAAAATCAAACCTCCATAACCTGAACCAAGAAAACATTCAATCGATCCGGCAAAAAGAACTCTAGAACGGCTTCGATTCGAATCAAACGCACCTAGGCTTGGAACTTTAAATTTGGGCGAATTCAATGCTTCGAACCGAAGCACTGACGAATCTAGGATTTTAAAATTGCTGAAGGGCTTTGCTTGCCCACATCGAGAGAAAGCTGTCGATGCCCGCCAGTGGTGCAGTATACCCCGTTTTCTTTTTTCTTTATTTCCCCTTTTTTTTCCTTGATTGCGGTTAAAATAATTATTGATTTTTCCTAAAATTAAAAAATATATATATACAAAAATAAAAGTTTTCCAGATTATTAATTATTTGTTTCTATATTGAAGTAATTGGTGTTTTTTTTTTTTTTTTTTGCATAATTTGGCTTGTCTTGATTAGCATAGGCCTTAATGTAGCTTTTAGATACTAAATTGTGCAAATTGCCATTCCTGATGCATGAAAAATCTATCAAAAATCTGAAAGTTACTAAAACATTGGAAATTTTTGGAAAATATAATTTTTTTTTATGAATTAATTAGTGCTTCCTACTTGATTTAGTATATTTTGATATTATATTAATGATAGGTACATTGCAGATACTAATAATTAGGCATGCAACCGAAGTGAGTTTGAAATATGTTTTATATAAAACCCTCAATGCTCCTATAAAGTTTGTCATTTCTTAAAACTCTATAAAATACCTTATGAGATTTTTATTTCTATTACTAAAATCCATTTTAATAGGGTTTTGAGTTTCCCAGTTTCCTATAATATCACATTTAGCACACAAGAATGACCTAGAATGGAATGGATTGGAATGCAATATAATCAATAAAGGACCAAAATGATAAATCATTTCTTATATTTAAAAACACCCTTAAAAGTAGAATGATATTAAATGTGTAAATAGTATTAATTGTAAAAAATATTTTTAATTATTACATGTTATAATTTATTTAGAGGTTCAATAAATAAATTTAAGTTAATATGATCAATGAGGGATGAATGGAATTGCAACTCCGCCTCTTCAAAAGTAGAATCGTGATTTCGCCCTCTTAAAAGTGGAATTAACGATTTTATAGAATCACGATTCTACTTTTAAATTCTACTTTCAAACATTGGGAAAGGAAATAAAAACAAAAATCATAATTTTATTCTGGTTTATTCTTATGTACTAAATGTGATATAAGAGTTTTCTTCTTATTACTAAAATTCACTCCTAATGTCATTATGACCCGGATACTTGAATCACTGTGCCTTGTTTACATAAAATATTTTATTTTGCTTTTCATATTTCATGTAGTTATTAGTATATTCTTAAAGGATTTTTATAAATAAATGCTTAATATACTTAGCAATCTTCTTAATAAAAAATATAAGATAAATGGAATAATTTATTATTTCTTACTAGGTCCAGTTTTCCATCGGTTTTTTTTTTAATTCAAAGATCTAGCCCTAAACCCTATAGGGTTTTTAATCATGTCCCAGTAACTAATAAAAACCTTATACATTATTCCTCTATAGTGCTTTATTGGGTCAAGCGAATTGGGTATCCTATAATAATTGGCCTAGATGCATCTCTACTAATAATAGCACTTGGACCAAATTTGCTATATGGTAAATTCAAAAAATCAAAAAATAATTAAAAAATAAAAAATTTGCAATTTTATTTGTTTGGTCCTTTTATCTTATTTCTACAACTATGTACAACTTATAAAATAATCACTTTTCACAAATTGCAACAAACAATTTCCAATGCTTTTGACCGGCTAGTCTTATTAAAAAAGGAAGGTCAAAACCCTACTACTACTCTCCTTACTATCTTTTAACTAGCATTGTAAAAGTAGAATGAATTACATGGATCGATCCATCTAACTCATAAAATAATGTAAATTAGGTCAAAAATTTTTAGCCCATTTAAATATGGGCTTTTTAGCTCGCTTCGCTTAACGGGCGGGTTAAAGCAAGCTACCTCATTGCGGGGCTAACGACTCACTATCGTGCATGAATTGAAAAAATAAATAAATAAAGGAAACAAATTTGACATCTCACACGGCATTGAGAAGAAAGAAGTCCTAATTTTCTGCCAAATTTAGCTAAACTTGGCAGCTTTAGTTACAAAAACAAAGTGGTTCATGCCCTATAATTTCTTTTGTTGATCAGTAGAAATGCAAGTAGAGAAGGAAGGTTTCCGTGGTATTTTATGCGTAGCTCAGATGATTCAATTTAGGAACTATATTAATTAAGAAGTATTGAATTAATCTTGTAATGACAAAACCTTAAAAAAATATTTTAAAGCTTCAGTACAACAGATCATGGAACTATCATCGTAGGATGACATGATGGAAGAAAGACATTATAGCTCAAAGCTTAATAAAAAAAAGCAAAATATCCTTAAGCGTACGAAGTTGCAATTGCGCGTGTTTTTAGGTTTATTTTTTCTTTTTAAACTTTACTTTACGTTACAAGTGAGTCTTTTTAACCCAACAACTTATAATAAGATAGGTTGAACTAAAACATCTAATTCATATGTTTACAGGGTTAATCCATATAACTTATGATTCAATATCAAGAGGGATTGATTAGTTTGCTAGTATAGCTTTATCTCTAAACTTTTTCTAACTTGTCAAAATTAGAAAAAAAAAAAAAAAAAACTTAGGCTTGTATTAGAGACATTGAAAGAAGCATATTTCTTTCTTCTTGATTCCTCTAATATTACATTCAATTTTTGTTTGATTCCTTCCTTTAGGCTTAATAACCCAGTATAGATCATACTTGGGTGTTGTACATTTAGTATTGTTGTGCAAATTTTGTAGTGAATATGCTGGCAGCATAACTCAACAAAAATACAATTGGTTAAAGGCGTTAGTGTTCTTCTTCTTTTCCTTTTTCCTTTTTCCTTTTCCCTTTTATTGAAGCATCTTATTATCAGTCTCTCTCTCTTTTTTTTTTTTTTCCACACAAATCTTCTTCTCACTTTCTATTCTTCCACGTTTGTGTTTGCTCCGACGGAACGGAATCACCATTTTGCTCTTATTACTTTTGAAATTGTTATTTCATAATGTCTATTCCTAAGGAGCATCTATTCCTTTTCCCATCTAGAAATACTACTCCCATGGAGCATATTCTCCCCTCATCATGGCCATTCCTTTCCAACTTTAGACCAAACGTAGCGTTAGTTCTATGTTAATTTCTTCGGTTATATTGGTTTAAGCATTAAATTCGTAATATATTTCTGTGATTTACTTTTTATTGTAGCTTAGGGGTGTTAAAGCTCGGGTTATTTGCTACAGATATTGTTTTGCGTAATTTCTTATTTAAATAAAATCTTATAGACTAGGATTAGGACCTAGAAACTGAGCTGAACCAACCCAGAATCTCTGGATGACGATTCCAAAAATCAGGAATTATGATCGGCCCGTCCTCCCTGATTCCCCACTTGCTCAAATAAACCAGCGGTTCATGGCTTCGAGCCGTACTCGTAGATTGTTTAAAATCCTTTATTTATTTTATTTTTTAGGAAAATTATTTTAAAAAATTTATATATATGTATATATAAATGTAGACTTGGTTATCAAGTTGGCTGAAGGTTGAACCGTGACCTGCTCAGCTGGTCATGGTTTTGGGCAGGTTCAATAGGCTCGACGATTCATGGGCCAGTTTATTGGCCCTTGAACCGGCTCCTTTTTTCTTTTTCTTTTTTTTTTTTAATTTTACTACTTATATTAATAATTTATAATTTTTTATTAATTTTATTAATCTCTAATTTTTAATAATTTTCATTTTTTAATTAATTTTCGAGTCAATTTTTTTCAAAATAATAAGTTTTAATGTCTTGTTTACAATTAACTAATATTTTCAATTTAAATTTTACTTCGTTTTGAAATAATAGGTTTGTTCTGCATAAAGTTAATATTAGTATAATATTGAAATAATAAGTTATTAGTATAATGCAATTGTTAATTGTAAATCGTTGTAGAAAAATAAAATTCTCTCTCTCTTTTTTCTTTAATTTTTTTTTAAAGAGAGATGAAAACTTTTTGCATTTGATAAAAAAAAAAGGATCGAATCAATAGATTCAAATTGATCGATTCAATGATGGATCAACCCATCAATTCAACAAGTTTAGACGATTGAATCATCTGAACCCTTAAGACTCGACAATTTAAAGGTCAATTTACGGTTCAAAACCGATCCATGAATGGATCTATATAAATGTATATCTCTCTCTACGCGTTAATTGCTTTAACTCGGGTTGTGTACATGTGTTGCCTAACTTGTCTACTTGTTTTAGAACCGATATTAAGTTTTGGCCAAACCAACCACAATTTATATTTGCATTTTTGCACTTGAGATTAGCCCTATGTCCGCACGCGCACGCTCGCACGAAGAGACATCAGTCTCCCTTTATCTCCTACACCGTATCTTTCCAAATGATGGTTTACACACTGTGGTTTCTATTCAAAAAGTTAAAAGAAACAAATGATAATAGGTTACCCTTTGGCCCTCTACAAGACAAGACAAGAAACAAGCAATGAAACGCTATAAAGGAATTACCAATGTTGCACCACGGACGTCAGGAACCAATAGCCATAAATGAAGAGGCAGCTAATGGAAAAAGATATTAAGGACATGCCACGTGATTTTTGATTAACTACTTTTTTATTTTTTTTTTCATTCCTTAATTAGGAGAAAACCATATTTTAAACTTGTTTCCTTGAAGTAGTAGATACTTTTTGGAACTTTATTATCCATAAGAAAATCCTCCGTTTCAAAGATCGGAATTGGATTTGCCTTCTGGAGCAGTCCTTTCTCCTTTCCTAGCATTTCATGCGAGGTATTATCTTCACACTATGTTTATAGCTAAACTAAATGGAATTATGCCATACTTTCCATTATCTAATTCATTTCTTAACTGTCACATATTTTCCAAACTTTAGTTTGCATTAATGCTCAGGCAAGGGGATGCATGCATGCTTCTATACTCTTAGATAACGAAAGTCCCTATCACGTAGAGATTTTGTAAATCCAAAAATAGGGATGTCGAAAATATTCATACAGAATACGGATGCAAAATACTGTGGCAAAAGCACATTCTTGAGTAACGTGATAAAGATTGGCACTATCAAGTCTTGTAAAGTGCTTTTTAAGTCAAGATAAGATGAAACTGTTCCCAAATAAAGAGGTAGCTGGTGAGTTTATGAGTTCAACTCGTATGTATACATGTAATTATTATCAAATAATAAAAGAAAATATAGAAAAGGAAACCTAATATATATAATATTGGAAGACAAAAGAAAAAGAAATCGATCAATTACGGCTACGTGGAATTGGAAAGGGAAGGTGGAAAGCTAGTTCGTAATTTCATAAACTGAATAGGATGAAAAGCAATAAAAGTGACGTCACTATTGCAAATTGAGAATGCATCTCTACGATTATGGAAACTAATTTAGTACAGCGATTTTGGATCTGCCATCAAATGGCTTATTGAATCACAATTTTGATGAAACTCCAACTATTGAATTCTTGGTATAAAGCTCTACAGTCTTAGATATGATTTATTCGAGAAAAAAATTTTAATAATGGGTATGGCTAAAAGATTGTTATTTTCATTTATGGTAAATCATTCTCGGTTGTTTAAGTTGAATTTGTGTTTTCACAATTTTGTAAATTAGTTTATATTAAGATTGTGTTGATATCCACTATTTATAGTGAAAATTGTTTATCCACTAGTGTAACTAATAAAGAAGTATTTTGTAAGTCTGTTATTATTAATAGTGAAAAATTTTACATTGTGCTATCCCATAATTTTTTCCCCACATTAAGGTTTTTCATGTTAAATCTTAATGTTATTTATCTTTTATTTTCAATTTATTATTATTAATATTTTCTTAACAAATGGCATCAGAGCCAGGATTGAAGAAAAAAATATTATTGGTTTTCTTTCTATATTACAAACATGGTGGAAGCGTAGGGTTCTATAATCAAATTAAATTAATCAAATTATTCGATTTAGAAGTTAATAATGGAAGACCTTCCATATAGCAAACATCTATATACACCTTTAGGTAGTGATAATGTAAAGCCTGAGGATAAATCTAATCAAGATTGGGTAATTATGTATAGAAAAGTTGTCGATTATATTGAAATAAGGTCAATCATAACGTTTATCATCATATTGCTTAGGAAACCAGAGTAGATGCTTTATAAAGAAAATTGGAGTCCATGTATGAAAGGCAAACAGTTTTAAATAAAACCTCCTTAATTAGGAGAGTGGTGAATTTGAAGTAAAAGAATAGATCAAATATGACAGAGCACTTGAATGATTTTCAAGGCATTACAAATCAATCGAATACAATGAAGCTGGTGCTTAATGATGATATTCAAACACTATTGTTATTGGGTTTACTGCTAGATAGGTAGGAGATACTTGTAGTGTCCGTTAGTAATTTTGCTCGAGAAGGAAAGTTCACCCTTATGATGGCGAAAGACAACTTAATGAATGAATAGAAGAAAAAGGGTAAGGTATCAATTCTGAAACTTAGGCACTTATTACTAATAAATAGGAAAAACGTGAGTGAAGATAAGAGGTTCATCTAATAAATCCAGGTAAAGGTCCAACTCAAGAAGAAAAAATATTAAATATCATCACTTTGGTAAGCCAAAACATATAAAACGAGAATACAAAATATGGAAAAGAGAACAAGGCAAAGGCAAAGTTACTGGAAATGGAGAAAATGCAACAACTATAGTAGCAGATGATGAAGTTGTTGTTGCTTGGGATGATAATTGTGTTAGTCTTGTAAGTCATGATAGTGATTGGATTATTGACTCTAGTGCCTTCTTTCATTTGATATCACGTGGTGAATTCTTCTCTACCTACACTATTAGCGATTTTGGTAACATCGAAATTGGAAACGAAAGGATATCTAAAATTATTGGTATTTGAGATCTTATTTTGAAAACTAACACTAGTTATAGGCTCATTCTCAAAGATGTTAGATATGTCCTAGATATTTACCTAAACCTTATATTTGCAGGAAAACTTGATGAAGGATATGATAGCTATTTTGGTGAAGGTAATGGAAGCTTACTAGTGGTTCTTTGATCATGGTTATTGGAAGAAAAAGCGATACTCTTTACTTAATGTTAGCAAAAGTAAGTAATGAAGAGATGAATATGATATATGAGACATCAATTGAACTATGACAAAAATAGCTTGGTCACATAAGCCAGAAGGGATTACAATTGCTTACTAAGAAGCAACTTCTGTCTGATGTAAAACGTACTTCTTTGAAAACTTATACCGGTTGTCTTGCCGATAAGAAACATAAAGTTGCATTTCATAAAATATCTACCTCCTAAAAAATCCATGCACTTGATTTAGTCCATATTGCTATATGTTACATGAAAGATAGAACAATTGGTGGTGTACTTTATTTTGTGACTTTTATTAATAATCGCTTTAGAAAGTTATGGACTTTTTCTTTGGGGCCCAAAGATTGGGTTCTAGATGTGTTTAAGCAATTCCATACTAGAGTAGAGAGAGAAGTAGGCAAACAGTTGAAATGTTTGAGTAGATAATGGTGGAGAGTATAGAGCTCTATTTGAAGACCATTGCAAAACCTATGGTATCAAACCTAAGAAGACAATGCCAAAGACTTCACAACAGAATGATATTGTAGAAATGATGAACTGCACTATTGAAGAAAGAGTTAAGTGTATGTTTTCTCATGCCAAGTTGCCTATATCATTCTAGGGAGAAGTAATGAGAACAGGAGTTGATTTAATCAACCTATCTCCTTGTTATGCTCTAGAGAGTGATATCCAAGAGGAAGTATGGACAAGTAAAGATATTTCTTGTAATCATTTGCAAGTATTTGGTTGCAGGCCATTTGTACATATTCTTAAGGATGAAAGAGCAAAACTTAATGTAAATTCAATGTAGTGTATTTTCTTAGGTTATGCACATGATGAAGATAGGTACAGATTGTGGAATCCAGTAGATATCAAAATTGTTAGAAATAAAGATATGGTCTTCTTAGAAGATAAAATTATTGAAGATATAGAGAAGCCGGAGAAGCCTAAATCCTCAGTTGAGATCCCTATTGATATAGATCCAGTATCCATACCTAAAGATTATACTAATAAAGGGGGAGATGTGTAAGATTTGGTTAAAGATGAGATAACACCTTAAGAACGTAATCAATAGACAAAGTTTAGGAGATCCTTAAGAGAACAAAGACCATCCACTAGATATAATCCACATGAGTATGTAATGCTGATGGATGGGGAAGAGCCAAAATGTTATAAGGAAGCTATGTTACATGAGTAGAAGAAAGAATGGATAAAGATCGTATAAGAAGAGATTAAATCCTTACATGAGAATCAGACTTATGATTTAACTGAATTGCTTAAGGGTAATTAGCCTCTGAAAAATCAGGGTTGTATAGGTTGAGAATTGAAAAGAATAGCTCACAACTAACGTACAAGGCAAAGTTGGTTGTGAAGGGGTTCAGCTAAAAGAAAAGTATTGATTTTGATAAAATTTTCTCAGCAGTAGTGAAGATGTCTTCCATTCATGTTGTTCTTAAGATTGCTGCTAGTTTAAATTTGGAGATTGAATAGTTAGATGTGAAAACGACATTCCTCAATGGTGACTTAAAGGAAGAAATTTACATGGAATAGCCTTGAGGGTTTAATATTAAGGGTAAGGAAGACAGTATTCCTTAGTGGTGAAGATGTCTTCCATTCATGTTGTTCTTGGGATTGATGCTAGTTTTTGAGATTGAATAGTTAGATGTAAAGACAACATTCCTTAATGGTGACTTGGAGGAAGACATTTACATGAAGCAGCTTGAAGGGTTTAGTATCAAGGGGAAGGAGCACCTAGTTTGCAAATTGAAGAAGAGCTTATATGGGTTGAAACACGTTCTAAGGTAATGGTATAAGAAATTTGGCTCCTTCATGATTAACCAGGAATATACTAGGACTACATCAAATCATTGTATCTTTATAAAGAAGTTTGATAGTAGAGTGTTGATTATTCTTTTATTATATGTTGATTGTTGACCATGATACAAAGAAGATTCAAGATTTGAAGATTGCATTGATTAAGTCTTTTGCCATAAAAGATCTAAGACTTGTATGCCAAATTCTTGGTATGAGAATCATATATGACATGAAGAGTAAGAAATTATGATTACTATAAAAGAGATACTTAGAGAAGGTATTAAAGTGATTCAACATGAGCAAGGCAAAACCTATCTACTCTCCACTTGTAGGTTACTTCAAACTCAGTTCTCAATAGTGTCTTAAGAGTGAGGCAAATAAAGATGACATGAGGAAGATACCATATGCTTCAACTGATGGTAGTCTAATGTATGTCATGGTATGTATTAGACTAAATAATGCTCATGCTGTTGGTGTTGTTAGTTGCTATCTCTCAAATTTAGCTAAAGAGCTTTGGATTGCAGTAAAATGGATTCTCAAGTATCTTAGAGGCACTTCCAAATTATGTTTACAGTTTGGTGGTTGTAAACTAGTATTGCAAAATTTTACAGATGCTGATATGGCTAGAGATCTTTGATTCTAGGAAGTCTACATCATGTTACTCGATTACTTATGTAGGGGGAACGATATCTTAGTAATCTAAATTGCAAAAATGTGTTGCATTATCTACCATTGAAGTTAAATGTATCGCTGTTACAAAAGCCTATAAAGAAGTCTTATGGATGAAGAAATTTTTAAAGGAGCTAGGTCAAGCTATGGAAAATTTAAATTTATATTGTGAAAGTCAAAGTACAATACATCTTAATAAGAATCCCACTTTCCATTCCAGATAAAAAAAATATTGATGTTAGATATCATTGGATTTAAGATGTATTAGAGGAGATGTAGCGAACTATAACCAAGAGCAGGTAAGACCAGTCGCTAGATGAGTCTAAGTTTGCAGAAAGCTTAAAAAAGATTAATGGGGAAAAGTGTCAAAGGGCAAAAACAAAGAATGAAACAGTAAGTAAAACCCACGAACAACTCTAAAGGATATGACGTATCAATGGAACTTCTGAAGACTCACGGCACAATTTAATATGACTCACGAATTGGTCTGGTAAAGTTCCTCGCTACCTAACCTTGCTTAAAGGAAAGGATAAGAGTGATGCTGAGAGTAAACAAACAGTGTTTACAAAAGGAAGAAAAAGCACTCAAACAGTATATTAAGAATGATCTGATGTTGTCATGGTTACAAGTACAAGGGTATTTATACCTATAAATTAAGGCAACCTACCTAAAAAGGGCAAGACAAAAAGGGCATTTCTGAAAGAAGTAATGTATAAGATACAAAAGGGTAAAAATAAATATATAAGAAAAACAATCATTGGTGCAACAGATTCTGTACATGATACTGTATACGTCATTGATTTTCTAGAGGATTTTGAAAGGTCTTTATACTCTTGCAGATAATTTGTTCCTCTTTTTGTTTAGAAACCATTCTTTGCTGAGGTGCAGCCATATTAAGTCGCTTGGCTAAAATTGTTTGGTCGACCTACCCTTGGCCTTTTCTTACATTCTTCTAGCAGCTTGGTCGATGTACCGAGTGACCCTATCATAGATATGCTGAAGGGATTATGCTCTAGTCGTTGCGTCAGAGTCCTCTTGTACGAGTATTGGTATAAGGGCGTAGTCGAGGGGCAACTCGAGATTGAATCCATAGACCACCTCAAAGGGAGCCTACTTAGTGGTGTCATGTACTGTTTGGTTTTATGCGAACTTAACTACTGGCAGGTAGATGTCCTAATTAGCCAAGTTCTTGCCTACTGTAGCTCGGAGTAGTGACCCTAAAGTACAATTAACCACTTTTGTTTAGCGGTTAATTTGGGGGTGACATGAGGTATCGAAGAGTAATTTGGTTCTCAGCCGACGCTATAGGGTTCTTTAGAAATGGCTTAAGAACTTTGGGTCTTCGTCAAAGACTATACTTTTCGGTACGTCGTGTATTCGCATAATCTCCTGTAAGAAAAAAGGGAAGCAATAGCCGAAGCGTTGTTAGTTTTTTAGTAGGGTACGAAGTGTGTCATCTTACTGAACCTATCCACAATGACCATTATAGAATCTTTACCTCAAGCAATTTGTGACAGTCCGAAGACAAAGTCTATGCTCAGTTCAGTCCACGGCCTTGTTGGGGCAGGTGGGGGCATTGCACTCTCTTGCTTAGCTTAGCATTTAGCTTTCTTGCATATGGCATAACTTTCGATAACTTGATGTACGTCTTTCCTCATTCTCGGCTAAAAGAATCGACCATTCAACAGTTCATACGTCTTTCTTTCCCAAAATGTTCGAACAGACCTTTACTGTGGGCTTCCCTAACTAGTAGCTCCCTTAGTGAACAAATCAGCACGCATAATTTTCCGCCTCAGAACAAATAGCCATCCTCCACATGATACTAGTCTATTGTCCTCCCATCTACGCATTGCAAAATTACGGGTCCAAAGTATAGATCCTCGGAGTATTATTCTTGGATACTCATAAACCCAAATAGTTTGGTCTGCAGTTCTGATAAAAGCATATATCTCCCCGAAAGAGCATCTACAACTACATTGCTCTTTTCTTACTTATACTTTATCACAAAATTAAATCCTTCAAGGAATTTAACTCATCTCACCTATTACTTCAATAACTTGGTTTAACTTCAGATGTACCTTAGCGATTCATGGTTAGTATATATGACAAATTCTCTCGGCAGTAAATAGTGTTACTAAACTTGCATTGCTCAGATCAATGCCAAAAGTCCCTTGTCATATACGGAGTAGTTTAGCTGTGGTCCTCAGAGCTTTTCACTGTGGATTCTCATTGTGGGAGGCAATTGGTCGGCCTTCCTGCATTAGGACAACACTTATTCCAATGCTTGATGCATTGCATTCAAACTTAAAAATTTTGTCGAAGTTAAGTAGTACTAACACTAGGGCGAAAGTCAACCTTTCTTTTACTACGGCAAAGCTTCTCTCCTCCCTTTCTCTCAGTCAAAAGTCAGTGTTTTTCTTCGTTAATTCAATAAGTGGCACAATGAGGGTGCTGAAATTCCTAATGAATCTTTTGTAAGACGAAGCCAGTCTATGGAAACTTTTCACGTCGATACAAGTAGTAGGAATTGGCCACTCGACAATTGTTTGGATCTTCTCACCATCAACTTGCAAGCCTCCTCTACTGACTGCATAGCCTAAGAATACCACTTCCTCCTAATAAAAGCAACATTTCTTTAGATTACCAAATAGTCTCTCGACACGAATGATATCCAGGACTGCTCTAAGATGTTCACAGTTACTCAACATGTTGGTACTGTAGATCAAGACGTCATCAAAGTACACCACAACACTCTTCCCAATGAGATGTCTCAGCACCTGGTTCATTAATCTCATGAAAGTGCTCGGGGCATTTGATAAGCCAAAGGGCATAACCATCTACTCGTAAAGTCCATGTCGAGTCTTGAACGCAGTCTTCCATTTATCACCTGGTCTCATGTAGATTTGATGGTAGCCAGATTTAAGATCAATCTTACTGAAAACCTTGGCTCCACTCAGTTCATCCAACATGTCTTCTAGCCTCGGGATTGGATACCTGTATTTGATCGTGATTTTGTTCACGGCTCAGTTGTCTACACATATCTGCCAGGTTCCATCCTTCTTCGATACTAGAAGTGCAAGTACAGCACAAGGGCTGAGACCTTCTCTTACATAGCCTTTCTCCAGTAACTTATTGACTTGATGTTGGAGTTTAGAAGCTTACTTGGGATTCATCCGATATGCTAGCTTATTCGGCTATGCAGTGTCGGGTACTAAGTTAATGCAGTGCTCTATGCCTCGAGTTGGGAGCAACCCCTCAAGTAACTGTTCTAAGAATAGGTTGGTATATTCATCTAATAACTCCTTGACCTCCTAGGGTAACTCACCCCACTCCTTCATTTCCTGTAGTTGCCTGACCAACATGAAGGTTGGCTCATTAGCATTAATGACCTGTCGGAGCTTTGCTATACTCATCACCAAAGCCTTCTTTGATCTGTGAGCAAG
This sequence comes from Lumnitzera littorea, assembly GCA_024138015.1. NCBI lineage: Eukaryota > Viridiplantae > Streptophyta > Magnoliopsida > Myrtales > Combretaceae > Lumnitzera > Lumnitzera littorea. The sequence continues at coordinate 25,086,946 of JAMXBB010000012.1, forward strand.
TTTTATCTGTAACTTATTGGCTTCTCTCGGTAGCATCAGATTCAACGTGATCTTTCGATCATACGTATTCCTATAGTCATCATATATAACTCTCCTGTCAAATAACTACGGCCTACCCAACAACAGATGGGAAGCGAACATAGGCAATACGTCGCAGAGAATCTTATTAGAGTAATTCCCTATAGTAATCAGTAGTAGTATTTACTGAGTGACATGTAATGCTCTTTTCTCACTCAACTAGTGCAACTTGTATGACCTCGGATGTGAAACGGTCGGCAACTTTAGTTTTAAAACAAGATTAGCTGATGTCACGTTAATGCAACTTCCATTATCCATAATGAGGGAGTACATTTGATTATTCACCTTACAGGTGGTATAGAACAAATTCTCTCTCTAATTGTTCTCTCACGAAGGTTCCATGTTCATAGGGTATCGGACAACCATGAGTAACTGATCTAAGTCCTCAGGAAACACGTCCTCTTTAATCAACTGTTTCTTGGCACTTTCTTTCTTGACAAGAACCTCCTTTTCCTCGGGTTCCTCATCAGCACTCTCTACTTCGAGCTTTGGGATATCTCCTTTGATGACCATCGTCCATCGGTTCGAGCATTGAGCAGCCATGTATACGAACCCTTAGCACTTGAAGCACTTGATCTGGCTGGTCTTTTTGCCAAACCCTTACCCCTTCTCATAAGTTCGGGTCAGTACTTCACCATCAGGTCGGTTTTTCTACTTGGCTCTTACATCAACCTTTCTGATTGGCTCTATACTTAGTAGAGTTCGATGACTTACTTGTCTTAGTCGGCTAGTTGACAACCTTGCCTGTACTTGGCTTCTTCTTTGCTTCTCTATTCGCTGGGCAATCCTAACGGCCTCATCTATGGTGTCAAGTCGTTAGAGCTCGACAATGTCTCAAATGCCTCCTCTTAACCCGATAACAAACCTTGAGACGGTTCGAGCTGGTGGTTCCTCCACTTCACAACGCATCATAAGTATTTGCAATTTTTGAACATATTCATTAACAGTTCAACCTCTTTATCTTAGCTCCTGAAGTAGAGTGAAAGTATCTTGGAGGTATGTTTTTGGTACGAATCTATTTTTGAGTACTCTCTTCATCTCGAGCCAAGTATTAATCTCATGGCACTCCTTTCGTCTTCTTATGGCCTGAAAATTCTTCCACCATATGGCGGCATATCTGAAGAACTCAATTGTAGCAGTTCTCACTTTCTCATAATCCTTATATTGATAGTAATCAAACATATACTCCACTTTCTCTTCCCAATCCAGATACTCATCAGCATTCCCAGATCCATTAAAATTCGGAATCCGAAGCTTCACATGGTTGGATGCTCTGGAGATTCATACACACTCTTCTTCAAAATACTCCTCTTCCTCTTCATTAAGCTCTCTCAGGTTTATCCTTCGCCTTACTCTTCCACCAACTCCTCCACCTTGAACGGGTCAAGCTAGGTTCTAACCTCTAACAGGTTGAGTAGCTTATGGAGTATTTTGCGAAGCCTTAGTGGGTTGGTAAAACAGTGCATGAACAACTCGAGTCAAATCTACTAAGAGGTTAGCTACCTCATCAAGTCTCTCATCGGTGCTTTTGGGAGTTCCCTGAGATTAACTCTACTGTCATCCATAGTAGACAACTCTACTGTTATCACCAATACCAACATTCATACTTGGGTCTGTCATTTTTACTCACTGATTCAAAGCTCAAACAAATACTTTAGGAAATTAACAGTTAACAATACAGCAGTCAATTGAACACAATAACGTGTTTTGTTTCACACATGCAAAACAGAGTATAACAAAACTTTAAGAAGAACTACTATAGTTCACATAAAACTTCTACTCTGATACCAAGATGTTGTGAACTGTAACTAAGAGTAGACAAGGCCGGTCGCTGGATGGGTTCAAGCTTGTAGAAAGCTCGAAAAGGATTAATGGGGAAAAGTGCAAAAGGGTAAAAATGAAGAATGAAACAATAAGCAAAACCTACGAATAGCTCTAGAAGATATGACGCACCAATAAAACTTTCGAGAACTCATGGTACAATTCGATATAACACACGAATTGATCTGATGAGGTTACTCCCCACCTAACCTTGCTTAAGGGAAAGGATAAGAGTGATGCTGAAAGTAAACAAACAGTGTTTACGTGAGGAAGAAAAATTACTCAAAGAGTGTATTAAGAATGATTTGATATTGTTACAATTACAAGTATAAGGGTATTTATATCCATAAGTTAGGGCAACCTGCCTAAAAAGGAAAAGACAAAATGATATTTTCTAAGAAAGTAATGTACAATGTAGAAAAGGGTAAAAATGAATATATAAGAAAAAAATCATTGGTGTAACAGATTCCGCACATGATGATGTTACATTAGTGAGGTCGTTAAGAGATATGGACAAAAAGTACGGATAGATGGGCTTATTCGAATAGAGATGACTTAGTTAATCCGAACTCTCTCTCTCGGTTTCTCAGCAGATGCTGAGTAATTGGTTGGCTCGATACTAGAGAGTAATTATCAACTTAGCATACTATAGAAAAATAGGCGGTCATATGGTATGGTATGAAGGGTAACTTGGCAAGGAAGTACTTGGTCTTGACAGGAGTTTATTAAAACAGAAAGATTCATCACACTAACCCCTCTAGTCTTTGGGCTCAGCTGTGGGTCAGAGGTTCGATAGCCTGATTCCTATCAGGAGAAGCATTTAAAATTAGAGAAGATTCACACTGATGATAATGGTTTAGACATAATGACTAAAACCTTATCCAGAGAAAAATTTCTTGCTTATTGAGATAGCTAATGTGATAAAGCCCCACATATGAGTTTGATGGGGAGATTGCTAGGCTTATGGTTTAAATCATATGTAGGCCTGTAGCTATTAACAAATAATAAAAGAAAATATAAAAAAGTAAACCCTAACATATATATATTTATTTATATAATATATTAGAAAAATAAGTAGTATGATGTTGAAAAGAAAAAGAAATCGATCAATTGCGATTGTATGGAAATTGAAAAGGGAAGGTAGAAAGCTAGGTTCTTGATTTCAAAAACAAAAAAGGATGCAAAGCAATAAAAGTGACATTACAATTGCAAATTGAGAATGCATATCTATGACTACGAAAACTAATCTAGTATAACGATTTTGGATCTACGATCGGATGGCTTATCAAATCCCAATTGTGATAAAACTTTAAGTTGAATTCATGGCGTAAAACTTTAGAAGATTGTTATTTCTATTCCTAGTAAATCATTCTTAGTTGTTTAAGTTGAATTTGTGTTCTCGCGAATTGGTTTATATTGAGATTTTGTTGATATCTACGGTTTATGGTAAAGATTGTTCATCAATTAATGTAACTAATAAAGAGATACTTTATAAAGCATTATTATTAATAATGGAAGATTTTGTGCTATGCGGTCCTATGATTTTTCTCCCAAATTAGGGTTTCCACGTTAAATCTTAGTATTATTTATATTTCATTTTCAATTTAGTATTATTTTTTCTTAACAATAGCTAGTGGCAAAGAGTATTAAGGAAATGTTCCATGATCAATGAGGATTAAGAAAAAGTTACTAAAAGCAATTTCACCCCATGATGTATATGATTTCTTTTAAAAAATAAGTATGCAATAGAAACATTTCGATAGGTGAACTAAGTCATACACTATAGTAAAAATAACCAATGATGACTGATAAGAACCAAGTGGTTTTTAAGGACTAAAAACTAAATACTAGATTATTTCAATTTTTTTCTTAACCAAGCCATCGGAATAGAATGATTAAATAAATTAAAACAAAATGAACTAATTGGCTAAGAATGCAAACAAACTAAAATTATGAAATTAACTAATAAAAAGAAAACACTAACGTAGGAAGGAATTCATTAATTTAATAACATAGGATCTCAACAAAGTCATCATATAACAAATCAATGCATATCCTTAAGATATTATAAAATTAATTAATTAGTTTTTAATTAGATTCATAAGAGCTCACTTCCTTTTCAAGTTGATATTACTCTAATTATAGCAAAAACATCTCTCCCAATTAGTTTATCCATAATCTCTTGTTATATCATAAACTAGCAAACCATATGCCCACAATGTTTATGCTAAGAAGGATAAATATATTAGAAATCCTTTATAACTTTTATTGATTTTTGTAATTGAATTGTAAAACTCTCAATTGCAATTTCACAATTAATTTTGAAAACAATTGAAAATTTTCAATTGTATAAAAAATTTTTAATTTTAACCATTGAATCTTAATTTAAAAAGAAAAACTCATATATTCAAATCCTAAAAGTTTTATGCTAGTTTAGACATTAATGTAACCTATATTTTGTTAGTAACTTTATGTATATGATATTTCACATGTGAACTATATGGTAGAAAAAAAATTAAAATATGCTATAAATCAATAGCAATATTACTAATCATATCTATATTTAATTCGTTGATTTCAAAAGTTAATTGCTTGCTTAAAGATTTACAAAAAAAAAAAAAAAAACTCAATGTTCATGAAAAACATATTATACAAAAGAGTCTTGATTTACATAATGAAGAACTTCTTGTTCTTTATTGAAATTGAATTTAGAACTTACAAAGATCAAGAAATAACTAACAACTTTAATTAGTCAACAAACCGAACAAATGCAGGAGTATATTACTCCAACATTCCTAAAATATTTATATTACTAACTTTTCAATAAATTAATACTACATATTAATTAGTTTTTAAATATGTTTACATTTATTCAACTAAAAGTAAATTTTAAATTGAATTAGAAGCAAGTATTACAAGTTAAACACCAAAATATCCAAGAGCACAAAGAAAAAAGAAAAAGATAGGTGTGAACATATTCAAAGTAACCATGTTCTCATGTGCAAACCAAATTAAACATAATCTTAATTCAATGAAGAAAAATATCTATAAGCTTCTTGATAAGAAAATTAATGTCGATGATGACTTTATAATTGAGTCACTAGGACCTACGAAAAGTAAGTAAAAGCATATTCAATAATTATTGCAAGGCTATTCTTCCCCTTTTTTATTTATCATTGATGTGTCTCCGTAGTCAAATACATAAAGAGGCACTACAACGAACCAAAACAAGAAAATGAAATGGGGGTTTAGCAAATCTGTAAGCTGTTTAGCAAATCTGTAAGCACCAACAAGATCTAACATGACTTAAGACTTGCCGGATGTAACATACTAATTTGAGTGATAGAGTTGCTCACTACAATCCTTACTAAAAGGATTGATAAGAGCAAGTAAAGGGGGAGTTTTCCAAGAAAAAAGTCTCAAGGGTTTTTCATAAAATATCAAAGTCTATCTAAAACCCTATACAAGTGTTTTATTAGTACAAAAGGGGTAAAGTTGTAAATAAAATGACTAAATGATGCCCTAATAGCATTCTAATAATTACAAATGAAACATGAACGACAACTAAGGGAAAATACAAGAAATGAGAAATTTAAATAGCATAAGAAAAACAGGTAGCTGAACAAGATTTTCGGGTAAGAAGCTAATGTTTGATTCCGAAGGGCTGTTAGAGACTCAGGAGCTTTTATCTAGGTGGGCTTGAGATTCTAGACGACCTGTTTAGTCTAGGGCTAATCTTATATGACTGGAGCCAACATGATGTTGCCGAGGCCAACCTCGAATAACTAGGCCAACTTGATATGGCAGTGGCTGACCTGACATGACAGTGGCCGACCTCACCAAGTGGGCTGATTTGACATGGACATAGGTAACCTTTTTGGAGCTAACTAACTACACCGAGCAGAATTGGCCTAGCTGAGTTGGAAGGGCAGGACAGACCTGGTATAGTGAGGAAGGCCTAGTAAAATAAGGCACAGATAATAGGCTAGGACAGAACTTACAAAGCACGTTGGATCTTCTGATATTGCCAAAGTTCATAGATAGGACTATAGGAGAGCTTAGACAGGATAGAGCAAGGCGTATACAGCATTGCAAGGCAAACCCAACAGAGCAGGACTGGCCAATGAGCATTGATAGAGCTTATAAACAAGCCATCCATTTGCTCGGAGCTTGTAAACAGGCCTCCCATATAGTCTGGAACCTGACACATCATTTGGTCGGTATCTGGGTCTTATCATTCCTTCCCTCTTCGAAGAGTTTTAACCCAAAACTTAACAGTTAGTGGCTCCAAATCCCACCGGGGTCAAACACTAATCGACAAAATTGAAATTTAGTCATAGGAATACATTCTAACTCCTGCAATAAGGTCATTATTGACCAATGCTCCCTCCATTCGTCATAGGCTCTATCAATCAAACCTTTTATTATGGATCTTTCCTTCCATACATCATAGATCCGATCAACTACACTTTTGTAGTCCCAACAAATATCAATTATGGGAAGTAACATGATCTCAAGGTCATACAAAAGATTATGGGCTCGTAGATCTTATGTCGGCACGACGTAAGATGGCTCATCAATTGTAAGTGCTTTTACCTCTTCAAGCTTAACTAGCTTGGATCCTACAGACTCCTCATTTGTTGTAATTAGCATCCCACTTACTTCCTCGTAAATAAATTCTTCTTCCTTCACCCCATCTACATATTTTAAATCTTTCCAACACAAGAGTACCAAGAGTCAACATAATATATCCCCAATAAACATATCCATCACCTTAGCCCTGATAAACTCCAATCGACAATTGATAATGGCTCACAGGTGCGACACTATAATTGCTCATATCAGTGCCATGTAAACTTATCAGATGACTTAGACGCAAGATTCTGATATAAGGAAAGCAAACGTAGTAATTCTTGGAGTTACCATCTATGGCATTCATGGCGAGTAATGGAACCACTTTCGGAACATGAAGGTTTAATTGCAATTTAGCTCGATCATCTTCAGCCCTACTGCTCGTCTCTCTAGTAATCTCTACCTCTTCTTCTCTTGCTTCCTTTCCTTAGGCTTCTCTCTCGTCAGTCTTCTTTATTCAAGTATCCCTTTCTTGTCTCATTTCCTCTCTATGCTTCTCAAGTTGATCAAGTATAAGCTCTAGCTGTTCCTATACATCATAATAGTCGATACCAATGGTAGATTCTTCTCTTAAGGCTAGTCAGATAGCTTCATTTAAGCTTCTTACCCTTGAGAGGTTAACACGTTGGGCAATCTCTGGCCTCATTCTTCTCACGAATTGTGAGATAATATATGAAGGAGGTTCATACAACTCACATCGGTTTAGGAGTTCCTTGTATTCCCTAGCAAATTCTTAGACACTCGTTTCTCCTTATCTCAAGGTAGATAGCTCTTTATACAACTCGTCTTGATATGATAGGGATACAAATTTTTCTCTCATTTCAGGTCTCATTGAGCTCCATATAGTACTCACCTTTCTTAGGATCCTTTGCCTTAATATATTCTTCCACCAAGTCATAGCAAGGCCTTAAAATTGATCCTCTATGATATATTCCTTATCACGCTTAAGGCACAAATACTTTTCAAAGACTTTATTGACTTAGAATTCCTAATCCAAGTATTCGTTTGGGGGTCCATAACCATTAAACATGGGTATTCTTGACCTTATATCTTCATAGTCATAGTCATAACCATATCTTCCTCAATTGTCATAAGCCATGTTAAATGGAGGTATCACTTTAGCAAACTTACTTGGCTCACAAGAAGTCTCGTCGGCAATGATTAGAACTATCCAACACTTGGTGATTCAAGAACACTGCAACTCGGATGCTTATACGGCTCAAATCTTCCCCTTCACTTTGGCACTTCGACTCAGTTTTGATACTAGAATTAACTCAACTATTAGGTTAAAGCAGCTCAGATGCTTGCATAGCTCGGATCCTAATGGTCTCACTCCATCAACTTAGTTCAGATACTTACAATTCGAGCACCAAGCATTATGCCAATCCTCAAGACAATAGCACAACTGTAATCATCACTAGCACCAAATTGTCCAATGTAACACCTAAGAAAATCTACCACCTGTTATTGCTGTAACAACCAAGCTTTCATAGCTAACAACTACCAAACACTACAAATTAATGTCAAAAACTCTGATTTCAACATGAGTAGCCGCAACATGTTCCACTAATTGTTGTTGTGATAATACGAAAGAATCCCATTGAATGACCCTTCATCTAAATTTAATGACCCAAACCATAGAATTTGAGCATGTTTGCTAGAAAATTGAACAATGAATTCTCAATTTAAGGCACCCAATTCAAAATCTCTTGTAATTTCTACAATTATGGTTTCATGACTCCAAACCCTATAACAATCTCTTTCTTAACACTCATAAATTGGTCATATACTTCACCACACCAATACAGTAATAAGCTCATGCAACTTTAGTTCTAACCACCACTACTACAATAGCACAACATCACACCAACTTATAGTAAATATGACTCAATCTCATAAGCCTACTTCCAACTTAACCCTGGTAACCAATACGCTCAAACGCATGGGTGTACACAAAAATGGCCCTCCTTTGTTTTCGCAATGAAGAACAGAGTACAACAGAGCACAACAGAGCACAATAGGAACTAGACTAATGGACCTATAAATCTTTACCTCGTAGCTCAAGATTTTCAAGACTTACTCTAATCGAACCAACTCCAATATCTATGAAAGGAACATAACAACCACTAAACCTTTACAGTAACTTTATACGCTCCCTTTTTGAAATCGTTCTCTGATACCAGTGAAGTTGATGCATCTTCAGGGTCGAATACATAGAGAGGCATCGCAACAAACTAAAACAAGAAAATAAAATGGGGGTTTAGTAAATCCGTAAGCTATCTAGGTAAATATAACGCATCAACAAGATCCAACACAGCTTAAGACTCGCTGGATGTGATGCATCGGTCCAATTGATAAGGTTGCTTGCCAAAATCCTTATTAAAAGGATTGATAAGAGTGAGTAAATGAGAGTTTTCCAAGAGAAAAGTCTTAAGGGTTTTTCATTAAATGTCAAAGTCTATCTAAAACTCTATATAAGTGTTTTATTTATACAAAAGGGGTAAAGTTGTAAATAAAATGACTAAAGGATGCCCTAATGGCATTCCAGTAATTACAAATGAAACATAAATGACAACTAAGGGAAAATACAAGAAATAGGAAATCAAAATAACATAAGTAAAATAAGTAGTCAAACAAGATTTTCAAGTGAGAGGTTGATGCTTGATTTTGAAGGGTTATTAGAGACTCAGGAGCTTTTATTTGGGTGAACTTAAGATACTAGATGACTTGTTTAGTCTGGGGCTGATCTTATATGACCAGAACCAACCTAACGTTGTCAAGGCCGACCTTAAATAACTCGGCTAACTTGATATGGCAGTGGTCGACCTGTTTGGAGCTAACTAACCACACCAAGCAGAATTGGCCTAGTCGAGCTGGAAGGATAGGATAAACATGGTATAGTGAAGAAGGCTTAGCAAAACAGGGCACAAATAATAGGCCAAGACAGAACTTGCAAAGCATGTCGAATCTTTCGATATTGCGAGAGTTCATAGATAGGACTACGGGAGAGCTTAGACAAGATAAAGTAAGGTGTATATAACATTATAAGGCAAACCCAACAGAGCAGGACTAGCTGTCGAGCATTGGTAAAGCTTATAAACAGGTCATCCATTCGCTCGGAGCTCACAAACAGGCTTCACATATAATCCAGAACCCGACACATCATCGGGTCAATATCTGGGGTCCTATCAATCACAAAATCTTTGTACTTTCATTTTTATTACAAAATCTCTTAATCCAAGCAAAGCAAGTGCATAAATTATTTTCCCTAAAATCCTTCTTTCCAATAATTTTAAGGAACATATATTGGCAAGGGTATGAGACAAACCATCTATAACTAGAGTTCAATGTGGAAACTTAAAAAAATTCTTTCATAGTATCATAGGGATTTAAAAGTCTTACTTTTTGTTGAGGTAAATAGAATGGTAAAAAAACTAACAAAGGGCAAAGGTTATGGGAATTGACATTAAATATTTGTTGGAAGAGAAACATAATTCAAATATTTGAGTAAGGTTTTAGTAAAATATTTTAATTAAAATAAAAATGTAAGATACCTAATATTAATGTGAACTGAAATATATTATTAATAGTAAAATTCATATTTTTGAATTATTAATGGGAAATGATACTAATGGAAACTAAAATGCATTATCGATCTTATTAAAACTAATGACACATTTTTGGTGTTTTTAATTTTAATATTCATATAACATTTGGCAATACAACACACATTCACCATTTATATCTCTTTGTAATAATATAATACAATATAATATAATATGATATAATATAATTATATATAAGATATTTATTATATTTAAATTAAAGATAGATAAGTATCATGTACATCAATATATCATGTTATATATACGGTAACGCTAGTAAAAATGTGTTACCATAATATTGATCAATCTAAACCATTAATTTAGTAAAACTTAATATATATCATCCATCTTATTAAAATAGGCTAGCATATTATCTGGATAACAAGTTAATGTAAGTTACTTTGGGAAAGGGGAAGAGAGAAGGTAATTTACTAAT
>JAMXBB010000012.1:25097709-25117103 GCA_024138015.1 Lumnitzera littorea
TATAAGATATTTATTATATTTATATTAAAGATAGATAAGTATCATGTACATCAATATATCATGTTATATATACGGTAACGCTAGTAAAAATGTGTTACCATAATATTGATCAATCTAAACCATTAATTTAGTAAAACTTAATATATATCATCCATCTTATTAAAATAGGCTAGCATATTATCTGGATAACAAGTTAATGTAAGTTACTTTGGGAAAGGGGAAGAGAGAAGGTAATTTACTAATCTTCTATAGGAGGTTACCTTGGCTAGCGTTATAATAACGTTATATTGCTAGCGTTATAATAACGCTATCGTAAAAAAACTCGTATTATATATATCAATACAAAATCTTATGTGTGTGTATATGTGTATATGTATATATATATCCATATGTGTGCTAGGGTTAAGCGAGTATAGAGTAAGTTGTGTATGAGACTCTACTGTACCTTACCTGTAAGGTAAAATTTTCGAAATTTTGAAACTGAAACCTACCATATAGTACATTTGAGCCACCTTAGAAGTGGAAACCGTACCATATATCACCTACAAAGAACTTTATGAAACTTGTCAATTTTATTCTTTTAGTAAATTTCAAGTTTATGTGATATATATAAAAAAAAAACTTATTTATTTATGATATTATAAGTTCTTCATATACTAAACATATGGAACCATCAAACCTCTAGCAAAGTCTTGAAATTTAAAAAAAAAAGAAAGAAATATTTTCCTTACCTTAATTATTTTAAGTTTATTTGATTTTATTACTTAAAAAATGATAAAGAATAAGGGAATTAATGGAAAATGTAAAATAGGAAGAATAAACGAAATAATAAAAAACGTAAGTGAGAGAGGTAACATTAGTGTAACTGTTTAATTATATATGTTGTGTAATGGGGTTACCTTATATATGTATAATAATCTAATTAGAACTTTGTAAACTAATCAAGATATTATCTTCTTTAGCATGATAAGCCTCACAATATTGTCTGTGGTGTTAGCTATTTTCGAGGAAATTATGCATCACATGGGTTCTCTTCACTAAATATGCTAAATATTAGAGTTTCAATGAACTTTAAGCTATTATGCCAAAAGTGCTTTGATGATGAGAATTCTGTCACACTATATGTAAGAGATATTACAATCTCTTTCACTTGTAAAACCGATGCTCTTATGAGTTGCGTCTAAAATCACATTAGATAGGAAGAAAAGTAGAAAGTGCTCTCTTACAAGCTCATGAGGTGCCAAACCGTGGCACTTTGCCTTATGTGACATTAACTCCCCCTTTTGTAGCTGATGAGGTGCTTTATTACCACTTGTTAGGAAAAAGAGAAACCTTATTTCTATAAATTCGCTAAGATCTCATACATGAAACTGTGATACCATGAAAACATAATCATATTAAACCAAACTAGAAATGTACCTGAATCTATATAGAATAACTAGATTGAGAACTCTAAAGAATTAGGATCTTATTATTCTATATAGATCTAAGTATGCTTTTGATTTTGTTTAATATTATTATGTTTCTATGATACTGTAATTTTACATATCTATCACACCCCAAACTCGAGAGTCGTAACAGTCCCACTATGTAAACCAACAAAAGTTAAAAGCTAGCTACTTTAGCCACTAATGTAGGTATAGTTTACATTAGGCCTTTACCAATCTACAGCTTTGAGTCATCTAATTCAGTATTTGTTTGGTATCAACCTGTGGTGTAATTTTTTAAAATAACTTTTGAAATTATTCTGTGGTATAAAAAAACTTGAGAAGAAAATAAGTTTTATAAATAACTATAGAAAATTAACATAAAAGAGACTTATAAATGTTTACAGAACATAGCACCAGTAATAATAACTATGAACAAAAGGGTCACCTGAAGAGACCCTATTAGTTTTCTTATAGGTTAGCAAAGTTAATAAACAAAATAGAAATCTAGTTAATTAGTCCTGTATCTCACTCCCCAACCCTGTTCTCTACACTTCTAAAACTTGGAGCAATACCGGTGTATCTACCGAGAAACCTACAAAACAACCCTAAGGGAATGAGCGACAACTTGCTCAGTAAGTAAAGTGGAGACAATAATACATATCTAACGTAGAGTAGCCAAGGTTTTCAAGCAAGGTTAATTAGATGCAATGTATGTTTAAGTAAATGCCATTACATGACATTGATTGATCGTCGTAAGATCAAAGAAATCGTACCATGATCTAATCCGATTTTAAGGAGTTTCACGTTATGCACTTTATAGATCGATCACCAAATAAAGGCTTGTGCAATGGAGAAACACGCTTCACCCAAAACTACCTTCGAACCATGGTCCTCAACCTTGCCATAGCCTCCTCTCTTGTCAATTAGTTTGACTAAGGGTAGGGAAAAAACCATTTTTGTTATTCTTATTGAAGGGTCCGATTTTGCCTCAAACTTCCTAGTTATCTTTCCCTAGTGGGTTGTGATGCATATCCGGTTTGAAGTTAAGTCGAGTTTGAGTTAGATTGTTTTTGAGGTGGTCAAGCAATTTCAAATAATGCAATCTAATGACATCATAAAGCAACCAATATATAAAATTCAACACTCTAAATAGCGCAACATTATTCAAACACATACGTTGCATTCGTACAGGCAACTATCTTACAATCATAATCAAGAAATATACTAAGGTCTCCAAGTATCATTAAATAATACTTCATAGTGCAGTGAAATACTAATCCTACTTACCTGGACATGTGACACTCAACGGTCCTGATGGTTAATCTCGTCCACTTTAATTTTCCCTTAAATATTCAATACAATGACTTTAGTTTCACTTAATACAAGGTAAGTGAATTCATGTAAATAGTTTAAGTATGATTAAGACTTATCTTTAGCAAGTTGTATAAGGTTAATATTAAGTTCCAACTTGCTATTAAAGTCTCTAAGTAAGGTTCTAAAAACTTGCTTAGTACTAAGTTTTAGTCTCCAAACCTTCTGATGAAGTCTCTAGATGTACGTCTGTAGACTATTTGTAGACTAGTAACCTGCCGTCCAAGTCTCTAATTTTATCCTAGTTATACTACTTGCTCCACATAACTCTTTGAACCAGCCTTTGAAGCCATTTCCTCTAATCATTCCATGCCATTCAATCCTTAATGAAGTCCTTGTAGCCATTTCAATTGCATTCCCCTTACTAAATACTTCTCAAATAAGTCTTTGATGGGGTATAGTTGAGTCCCTTTTTCTATCCAACCTTCTTGTCAACTCTCTAAATTGGAGATTATGTCCCTTCTTTTCAAATCAACCCTTTGATGATGTATCTAAATTCTAAAGTGATTTCATCTAAGTCTTCTAAACCAGCCAACCCTCTAGTTAAGTCCTTGATATCAATGCGATCCCACTTTCTTCACCAAATAACTTCCTAAACGAGGCTTCAAAATGTTTGGAGTTAAATCCCTTCCTCCACTAACCTTCTGGTCAAGTATTTGAGCAAAGAATTTAAGTCATTCTTTTAACAAATTAACCATCTATGCATATCTCTGAAGTTTTTACAACCATACTTCTTTTACCAAATAGTTTCTCAAAAAAGGACCTAATAAGGTTATAATTATAATCCTTTACCATCTATCTCTCTGATCAAGTATATGAACCAAAAATTAAGTCCCCTTTCTACTAGTTCAACTATTTGAAGAACTTTTTAAACAAAATCAATTTATAGTTTACTCCTAGTGACTCATCCCAAAATCCTATTCCAGTTTATAAGCATGATAAATCACGATCATACAATAATTTTTTCATACCCATAATCACCATATCACCACAAACTTCCAAATCCTCTTATCCTTACTTTAACATATATATACCATAACCAATAATTTATGTATATCTTAAATCCCGTTCAATTCAACTAACTTCAGATCATTTCTTACAATAAAACATAGCTCATATGAACTCTAAAATCGGTACAACTTGATTTCCCGTAAAGCCAATTTCATAGAAGCTCCCAAAATAGCCTTTTTCACCAAATTTAGAGGTGCAAAAATTACTAAAAGCTATAAAAATATTTTTGGCCAAAAACTTTTCATAGGACTTAAACATATAGAATAGGGATTTTCTAGAAAAATTTTGATTTTGAAACAACAACGATAAAGTTATTTAAAATAACTTCGAAAATTAATCGGTTTCGTACAATTTCTTAAGGAAGTACTAAATCCACTTAAAATTTTTACAATCTAATATTTTTTCCTAAATGTATATACAAAAATACTTCAAAATATTTTTTTTCATAATTTTTGAACTTATTTTAATATTTTTAAGAACTATAGGAAAATCGGATGAAAATTGAAGCTCACTCAAAAACCATCGTTCGACACCACCGCCTTCCTCTACCTCATCGGCAGCCTTGAGCATTGCTACCTCTATCTCTTAGTAGTGATGGTTTGTCCCTAGATTGCTTTTAAATCCTCACTCCACAATGTTGCTTCATTGCTTAGTTTCGTTTCATATAATTTTTTTAGAATTTTTTTTTTTATGTTTTTCCCTTTCATAGATTTTTTTTCTTCTAGATTTGTTAAGGAACCTTTTAATGTTCTAGAGAAGGATAGGTGATGATTCCAAAGTTTGTAGAGTAAAAATGATTTCTCTCTCTTCGTTTTTGTTTAATATTCTTAATCCCTTAACTTGCTAGGTGTCTTAATGCTATCATCTTAAGTCCATAGCTGTCTTTAATTCCTCCTACGCCTAATCTAATAATACTCCAAGGGTTTAGTAATTTTTTGTTAATTTTTTATTACTTTCCTACAATTTTTTTAGTTAAGT
The DNA here is from genome assembly GCA_024138015.1 of Lumnitzera littorea. NCBI lineage: Eukaryota > Viridiplantae > Streptophyta > Magnoliopsida > Myrtales > Combretaceae > Lumnitzera > Lumnitzera littorea. The sequence goes on from JAMXBB010000012.1 coordinate 25,102,500, forward strand.
ATACCTATTTTTTGGTGTTTTGAACATTTTTGGGTATAAATTATATATACTAATTACACTCAAGGTACACGTACTACATTTATATATTAGTTTATGCCATTATATGTTTTGATAATGCAAATGATTTATCCTTGATGTTTGGTTAATTTTTGTTACCTAGTTCATACATTTATGGCATATAAAATACCATATAATATAATTTAGTGAAATTGACTTTTATTTTTATCTAGAATACTATTATTTTATTATATTTCTATAATTCGAACCCATGAGGTGTTCTCGTTTAACTGTTAAAACTTATTCATGAAATATTATCTTGTTTGGCTAACTTTTACGTACGCTCTAAATTATTAGCTTAGGATAACTACATAAAACTACGGGGCTCATATATGAGATCTTAACGTGTTTGAAGAAATAAAGTTTCCCTTTTTTCTATCAAGTCTAAGTCTTGTTTGATACACTTTTAGTGAGAGAAAATTCCCTAACCTAAGGGTATTCTTTTCTTCCTCTAAATGTTATGTTAATGAGAGTACTTATAACGTTAACTTGGTGACTATAACCCTAATTCATGATTATCTTATAGTATTTCAATGTCCCTTTTCATCACATTATAAAAGTAAAAGTTGCACTTATGGATGTCCATACATTATATTACTTACGCTTTATTAAATACCTAATGCCTAAAATATTTGATCATTTTAATTTGTGCTTAACTTTATAATGGCCTATGATATTTATAATTATTTTATTATATGTAGATCCATAAATATATTATGCAAATCAAAATTAATAGTAATACGCATTAAAAAACAATTAATATTAGATAATCGATATTTGACTTTGAATGAATATTGATGGGAATGGATACATAATAGAGAAGGAAGAATATACAATATTTTTAATTGAATTCACTATTTATTGTAATGATATGATTTGCTAAAAAATTAATTACAAATGTAACTAATTAAAATTAATATAAGAATAAATAGAAATAATTGATGGAAAACAGAATACAAAAGTGAAAATCTTTTGAAACTATTTTAAGTAAAAAAATATGATGATATGATATGATATGATATGACGAGAAATCTTTCTTAAAAATATATTATAATTCATATTAAATGATAATATTAAACAAAAATTACATTATTAAATAATCTATTATTGGCAGGAGCTTAATTGAATTTAAACTTTTAAATTGGTGGTTGTTGTTAAAACTATAGTATCAAAAATAGGAATTTCTAAATCATATAAAATAAAAGTATCGAATATATAAATACATATATATATTAATATAATAGTCTTTATCTCATTTAATATCTTAGTAAAATGACGAAGGTTGAGTAGCATTAAAGTTAAAGATGTAATGAAATTAATATCATCATTAAGATGAAAATTGAAGTTATATCAGACATTGTAATATACATTAAAATGTCAATTTTCCCCCTTTTTATTTTAAAATATTCCTAACCCACTTTACAATCTATAGATTTCACCAAAAAAAAAAAATCAAAAATCAAAAATCAAAAGACAACTCACTCTAATACACTTGCTAAGAAGTTAGAAAGAATTAGATTTATTCGTTAAGTAATCATTTTTGGAAATCGTATTACTTTTAGATTGACATTTACTTGTTTTTTATCTTGCTTTTAAAAGAATTAAATGTTCTAATTAAATCCTTTAATTCAAAAATTTATTGTACTTTTGAAATACATAAAGATCGATAATTACATGTTTTGATTGAAAAAATGAAATATAAATTCTTATACCCTTTTCTACATTTAAACATTATTGTGATATTATTATAATATTATTTAAGAGATATGCATAGGTGATATTATTTAACAATAGAAAAATAATTATAATTATCTTTTATGTAAATCCGAATGATAGAACGTGGTCATCATATTATTGATGAATTTGTATAAAAAATTGATTCAACCAAATCTTTCTTAGATTATACTTCAATATATAGAATAAATTTCCTCTGGTAAAAATTACTACCCTAATTAATATTAACATTCATTCATATTTCACTGTTATGAAAATTTATATCAATTGTATTACAAATATGAATCTTAAAACTAATTCAAATTACATGTTTCCATGTTAACAATTAAATTAATTTCAATCCAAGTTCATATACACTCCCCATTTCCTTTCAAGATTTTCAAGTATTAATTCATGAAAACACCGTTAACTAGTTAATAAAATCACAAATTATGAAATCAAATAATTTAAAATTCAACTAATTGGATAGTAACATATAAAAAAGTCACACATCAATTCAGTGATCAAGTTGTGTTAAAATCCTATTTATCTAACTTGGTTCATGACAAAAATAAAAATTACATAAAAGATTTTAATAAACATAATAAATAATCGAAAGCAAAATGACTAGAAAAATTAGTTATATTATTGAAATGGAATTCTGTCGTCTAATCCTCTCTTTCTTAAATCTTGTGTCCTCCTATGATGAACTCTGTAATTATTCTTTAACTCTTTACATCTAAACCTAAGGAAGGGCTGGTTCTAACTTGGGAATCGAACCGAAACTGGCCTGGCAGTTCGTCGACTTGGCCCAAAACTGTGGGGGCCAGGTCCAAACTGGAAGTGGACCCATTGAGCCAGGTGGGTCCATCGGTTCACACTTGTTGACTCGCTTAAACCGGCGAGTTAGTGACCTGGTAGTGAATCGAGGGTTTAACCTGCCGATTCGACCTAGGTCATTAAAAAAAAAAAAAAAAGGTGAAAAAGCATGTTTGATTGGATGTGCTCTTTGTTTACTTTCTCTTTTATGGAAAATTGTACTGCATGTCAAACATTTGTTGAAAATGTAAGGTTGAAGTCCTTTTCACATTGTGGAAAATTGGTGAGGATGTTAAACATTTGTTTGAATTTGATATTTGAATTGGACACTTTAAATGCATTTAACGCATGGAATTTAAACATAGATACACATAGTAAAGGAATTGAATTTTTTCACACACTTAACTTTTCAGTGTATCAAACAATATATGGACAGATGAAATTCACAATTGCTTTGTCCGTTCTACAAAAAAGAGAAAACCATTCTAAAAAAAAAAAAGAGAAGACCGTTCTAAAAATATACATGCATAATAAAAGAACAACAATTGTTCACAATAATAGAATAGACGTTTTGAAAAGTTGATTTCAAAATTTTAAACTCAAACGCACGGACTATATATTGGCAACAACACTCATTCATCTCTCACGAAAAAATCATATTATAGATTACACTCATCTCATTCGCTTTGCACTAATTTCTTACGTAATAATATTTTTCGCAATAGCTGAACTTTTCTCTATTGAAGTTTATCTCTGTTCACTATACTTATTTACAAAAATGTGTTTACTCTGAACAATATACTTTATTTTCATTCACAACAATATTTTCTACTAAACTCTATTAAAAATATTTTTCTTAAAACCATAATTTCCACTATACACAATATAAAAATTTTCAACCTATACACGTGTAATACTTTGTGCTCTACTTCCCCCATATGTTTTTCAGTTACAGTTCCACGCGAAACACTAGAAATACGAATGAATCATTTTTTGCATAAATCTTCTTCTAACAAGAAAGAATCCAATAAGAAAGGAAAAAAACCTTAGAATGAGCAACCCTTCGATGTTGACGATGATAGTGTCCACCACAACTTCACTAGTGAACAGATTGAGGATTTGTTGGAGTCTCATATAGTTCCTCTTGGTTTTAAGTATCAAACTCCATACCAATGGGAAGAACCTGAAAAGGGTGATGATAGTGTGGTTGCAGGTGGAGATGATGTCAAGGAATTGCCATAAGGCAATCCAGGTAAGCCCTCGAGACTTAGGAAATTCGACATATTTCTAAAACATTTCTTTAAAATTACAGATGAACGCAGGAATTTATGTGTGCAATGTAACTAATGTACTACAAACACACTTGGAAAAAGGGCGACGGATACAGTACACTGACAAGACACTTGCAAAGGAAGCATCTAAGAGAGTATGGTATTGATAAATCACAGCAGCAAATTGCACATGGTAGCAGTTCTCAATCTTCAACATTGTTCAAGTATGATGTGGAGAAGCAAAAAATGGTATTGGCACAACACATAACCAACGTGCATCTCTCTCTCAACTTAGGTAAGTGTAAGTCTCGTCTCTTGTACGAATATGAGGCATTAAACTCAAATGCACGTTCTTTTAATACCAAAACAATGCACAAAGCCAACCAATAGTTGTATTACAAAGGTAAGAGAGAGTTGGTCGTAATGTTCAGCTCCTTAGATATACAAGTATCAATATGTGTAGATATATACACCGATAGGTTGCAAAAAAATTCATATATAGGAATAACTTATCACTGGATAGATAATAAATGGCAACTAATTAAATGGTTGTTAGCTCTTATGCCCTTCAATGAATGACATACAGCACAGGCAATATATAAGATAATATCCATCATTCTAGAAGATTATCATTTGCAATGTAAAATATTTTCAATTAGTTTTGATAATGCTAGTGTAAACACTATATCTGTAATTGAACTCTAAAATCTTGCCAACTTGATTTAGGCAAAACATTTTTTCACATAAGATGTGCATATCACATTTTAAATTTGTGTGTTAAAAAAGGTATAGAAGCTCTGGAATATAAAGTGACTTTGATAAGATATGCGATTAAAATTATTACTAAAAAACCCTCTCTCCATTGAATGTAGAGGGAGTTTTGTATAGAAAATGGTAAAAGGTATAAACAATTAAAAAAAATGTAAAACATTGCTAGAATTCAATATATGATATGTTGCAAAGTATAATTATATATAAAGAATTGCTATGTAGGTTTTACATGCATCATATTCAAGAAGCTGAAATTCATACAAGAGATTGAGATATTTGTGATAAGTCACTAAAAGTATAAGTGCTCAAGGTTTTTTACGATGCTACTAATACTTTTTCCCAAGTGTACAGACCTAGCGTGCATTATTTCATAATGGAGGTTGTCAAAATTTTTGCAGCTCTGCTTAATGCGCATTAGGACCCAATATTGCAAATGTGTGTCATTGAGATGATGGAGAAATGGCTACAGTATTAAGGAAATTCCTTCCATCTATCTTATTGCTGTTGTTTTAGACCCTTGATGTAGAGTAGAAGTTCTTCAAGACTATTTGAATACATACTATCAAATTATTAATAATCTTTTCGATATGCAAGATATATATGCTATAAGTGCAGCAAATGAGCTTCGTTGAGCAACGGACGAAATGAATGCACTGTTCCAGCATTTCTCCTACATATATAGTAGGCAAGTTACGGTCACTCCATCTCCTCCCCTAACAACTAACAACTAACAACTAGCAACTACTCCTTCGCGGGGGAGAAGTTACTAACACAAAAGTTAAAGTGTCATAGGCATAGAGGACAATAGTAAGAGCTACAACACTATCTAAATACTGACTTTAAGTTTATCGATAATGTCCGATTTGCGACTTCGACATTCTTGAGTGGTGGAAATTGCGTAAAAAAACATATCCGATTCTATCTCGCATAGCTCGACTTGTTCTCGCCACCCTAGCCTCAATAGCGATAATAAATCTAGCATTTAGTACTGTTGGACTTATCCTTGATGACCGTTGTGCCTCTTTGAGCCCCATCAACGTGAAAGCTAAACCTACAATGAGGATTGGTGGAAAGTGACTAATAGAAATGAAGAGTTAACCAGGACTTGCACTGAGGAAGATGAATACTTCAGTGACTTCAAATCCTCCAAAGGAAGTCGTGGGTCCACTTCAGAAAGAAGCGGCTTACAAGGTGATAGTGATTAGTATTTATAATTTTTCTTCTTCCTATTTTATGTGTTTAATACTTGAGGTAGGTTAATTTAAAAAAAAAAACATAATTGATATTTTTTCCAAATTTAGGAGTTACTGATATAAGTTATATTTTGTAAATTGAAAATATTAGAATAAAAACTAATTTCTACTGGAGGATTTTTTATAAAAAAATAAAATTGAAATGGCTAATCACGTAAATATTATGGGTTTTCTCAAATATAAAAATTGGCCAACAAACTAAATTTTTTTTTAAGAAAAAATAAAAATTATACTAAAATTGTGATGGTCTGATTTCGTATAGCAGATACGTAGGCAACTACTAATACAACGTGACAAAAAAAAAATAATTTTATACATCGTTTGAAATATAATAGACACATTCTCATTATATATCTTATACAACATAATTTGTCAATGTATGAAACAATATCAATATATGATGTAATTTTCTATAAATGTTAATTATCACATGAAAGTTTTTTTCACTTATTTTAAATTTAGATGGGTTAATATGTAAATTTTTTATATATGAATTCATTAGAAAGAAATGACAATGCCCCTAGAGAGAGGTAGGGACAAAAAAAAAAAAAACAGAAAAAAAAGGGTTCATAATGCAAGGGAAAAAAAAATCCACCAGTAAACCGGTGGGCCTTCATGAACCAGCCCAAAACCGGCCTTAATCAGATTAGTTTTGGTTCAATGGCCCGTAAGCTCATGACCTGGCGGGTCCAGGCCAGGTCTGATCCGGGCCCTGGTTTATCTGCGTCTCGTAAGGAATAAGAAAAATAATTCCCCTCAGTATGCATGGACTTGTAATTGTTGGATCACGTGGAGGCCGGAACGTGGGCTTCATCAAATGTTAATTGGGGCACGGAATTTTCAATTTCATGATGGGCATTTCATTTACACGTGGATCATGATGGCGATTGAAGACATATGCTGGTCTCTGAAAGTGGACATGGGCCGAAAACCCATCACTGGTACGAAGGCTTGCAATTGTTGAAGATATGGACTATCAAATTCCAAACATGGCTAGGACGTTATGGGCTTGACGTGAACGGCTTAAGCGGCTTCATTTCCATGTGTTTTCAAGGCCATAATCCTGAATGTCCCTTCTTTCGTGCCATTCCTTCACTTTAATAGATAAACGTGTACATTATTCCAATCGGTAATATTTCCTATCAGAAAATAAAAATATACACATAAATATAATGTAAAATTAGAATAAAATATTTAAAATTTACACTAATCACCCTTCGTTGACTCAAAACCACTTTACAGTTTACCCATCAAAAAATAAAAATATACGCATAAATATAATATAAAATTAGAATAAAATATTTAAAATTTACACTAATCACCCTATGTTGACTCAAATCCACTTTACAGTTTACAGGACTAGATAACATCTTGGTTACATTATTAAAAAATGTGCTTTAGCCGCAATATTTATGCCGCATTCAGTATCAATTTTTTTACATCACTTGCTTTTGGATTTAGGAACTTTCTGCATATAGATACGGCACGTATGCATCCCCTTACCCGAGCATTTATGCAAAGTCACCTAAATATATCATATACAGTGACATATGCCATGGCCTTATGTCGAATGAAGTTAAGAAAAAATATAAAGGTTAAGAAACAAATTAGATAATAGGAATGATACGCTGCTTTCAGAAAGGGCAAGGCTAGCAATACTAGGGAACGGGTCGAGACTAAGCTATCCCTTGAATATAGATGGACGTGAGTAGAATCACCAACTGTTCAATGAATATTAGTCACAAAAAAAACATTTGTGGACCAATTATTGTAGTTGATATGATGCACAACTAAGATTACACCGAGTTACTTGTCACCAATTCTTACTTAAGGGAATGTATAAGAGTGGGTTAGTAAAATGAGTTTGTGACACACACACAAGAACAAGTTACTAGAAAACAAAAAGAATCTATACATCGGTGATTTCAATGGTGTGGCTAATTACAACATGAGGTTTCTGTTCTTATCATTTACGGCAACGTACAAAGAGGGTTGAATTACTATAAAGGGACGTTATCCTAGGAAAGGAAAATGAAAAGAAAAACTATTCATAGAAAGGGAAAATCAATAAAGTACATAAAGAAATATTCTTATGGCTTCTATGCTAGTATGGATGTTAGAGGACAAGTGGAATCATCTATCTGGATGAGGGTTTGTTATGCTTAGTGAACTGGGTTGAGCCTTGGGAAAACTCGAGTAATCTTCTAAATAGGTTAGTGGCTAAATAAGGCAACTTAGTAGTAGTTAGGGTGGGTTAACCTTCCAGAGAGTTGGACTTAGGTTAGATGCCATCCTGAGTGAGGCTTAATCTTAGTCAGTATGGATGCAGACTAGTATTAAGGAAGGTTGCTAATCTGGTGAACAAGTTAAAAGTTGGTATAGAAGGTGTGAAAATTGGAAAAATGAGCTAATGGTCCATCTAGCTAAGCTGTTGGTGAAACCATCCAAGTTGACACTGAGTTGGCATGAGCCTCAATCCTCAATAGCATAGAGTAAGGCTCAAGACAATAGAGGTAAGGCAGCTCGGTGTTGTGTAATACGGTGGACTCGTTAGGACTTGTTCTCCAACCTTTTGGCTTAGGCTTAAATAATAGGTATGGGAGGCTAATCCCTATTAATGAAGTACATGATAATTCCATTTAGCTTAGCTATAAGAACATTCTGGAAGAATACCTTGCATGAAATGTTAAGAAACGAGGTGGGATCGGTCTAGAAGGTAAAATAAGCCTGAGCAGGAGTTGCTTAGAAATAGAGGATTTTGTCACATGAATAATAAATTTCCAAAAAATGTCTACTACTTCTAGGAAATAAGTTAAAAATATAGTTCTCTCCTAATTAAGGAAAAAACAACTAATTAATAAAAAATCATTGAGCAATTTCCTATTACCTTCTTCCATTAGCTGTATCTACATTTATGATAATTGGTTAGACATATGTGATATAGTATTGGTAATTCCTTTGAAGCTTTTTATCACTTATTTCTTATGCCTTCTTGTAAATGCCTAACTTGTGATAATTTCTTTCTTTTAACTTCTCAAACAGAACCATAAAATAGACCTACTACCCTACACACAATTATACTTTCATCAATTGCTCTTTGATTATTAGGCTTAATCCTAATCCAAAGGATTCACGTTGTCCTATCTTTAGGAATACATATAACCCTTTTTAGTTAAACTAAATCTATTCATACAAAAGATTTCTTAATCTCTAAAAATGAGATCAAATAATTCAACCAATGTGCTAGTAATATTAATTCACAGAACATTAAAAGCACATAATTGGATCACAATAAAATAAAGAACCATCAATTTAGTTGAAAGAAAATAATGATTATATAGTCTTCTTATGATCCATATATCTAAGTACTAAACTAATTAAATAGTTCAACTTCAATCTTCAATCTTCAATCATCTATGAAACCTTAAAAAAATTGCCTTTTGAAACCTTAAAGTGCCTAAGATGCGGGTTAAAGTGCCTAAGATGGTTACAATATATTTCAACGCATCTAGCTTTCGTCCTTTTATAACTAAGGTAACTTGCGCTCAACACAGGTTGAACAAGGATGTGCATTGCCCCGTGTTTCTTTCTAACTTGAATCTTCAACAAATATACAGTGCAACAAAATTAAGATAGGATAGAGAAAGAATGAAAAACGGAAGGTGAAAGATAACTACTAGTAAGTTTAATTGTTTATGGTTATTAATTTATTTTAATGATTTTTTTCCTCTCTTTACTTAAACATTTTTATCCGAAAATTACTGGCATTCGGCTAATTTTTTTTTTTAAAAGAAAAATAAAATATGTAATTAATATTAAAAAAAATACAAAATCTTCTTTCTTGTGACAACTGGTAACTCACTCGGAAGTCTCTGAAATGTGTATATTTCTATCGGATAACCTAAATTAAGGAAATCGAAGGATCCTTTCATGTCTGTTCAAACAGATTAGCTCGATTTTTCAACACTGCTCGGAAGTCCCAGTTTCCGATCTTTCTCCGTTCACCTTTCATCTTAGAAAGTGACTCCTCTCTTCTCTCTATCAAATCCCTAATTTCCCAAATCTAACCTCCCATATCGTTATTTAAGACTCCGACTACACTCTCCTCCATCAACAATGTCACTTCCAATGTACGACAACAGCAGCATTTCCATATCCGTATCCGACGATGAGTCCGACGAGCTCGGCCGCATGCGAGTCCGCGTAAGGAGAAAGCGCAAAAAACCCGGTGCCCCACTCAAGAAGAGCGAGTTAACTAGGTTCTTCATTAGGTTCTTCGTCAAGTACTGGATGCTCATAATTATCCTCCCCGCGGCTGGGCTGTTCTTGTTCGAGATGTCCAGGATCGGTATGGCGAAGAATTCTGAACTCAGTGTGCCCAAGCGTCCGAGTGTGGACTTATCCAAAAATGCAGTGAAGAAGCGTAGTCTGGAGATGAACAATTTAAATCGGCTCGAACCAACCACTCATGTTGTTGGCGGTGTAAGAGAAAGTGAGTTTCTTTATCGAGTTTTTACTTGTAAGCATGTATGTGGACGATTCCTGAGTTGAATTTGCTTCGTGTTTTCGTAATATGTGATGTAATTTTGAGAAAATGAAATGAATTTTAGTTAGTAGTAGGCTGTTTCCATATATCAAGCTCGTGCTTATTTGGAATTATGGTTGAAATAAATTTTGAAAAGAGTAACGAGATGTAGTAATTTATAAATTCTTGAATATTGTGCCGATAGATTTTTGTAGATTGGATCTGTCCATTAACCTGTTAAGGAAGCTGGAAGCAAGTTCTTAGTGATTGAAAAGATGGTAAAATGAATTTTGGGGGACTAAAGTTGTTAAATTTAGCAGTTTTGTAGTTATATACTGAAATTGATGACTATGATGGTAGTGTTAGACTGCTTGTCTCGTTGATAACTCTCGTAAACTTTGGAATCTGATGTAATTTTGAAATTTGAAGTAGTTTGATGTCTCATAGCTACCGTATGAATTGCCTCAGGGTGCTTGAAAATCCTACCTCCTGAAGAACTTCTGGAGTTGGATATACCAGTTGCTGAGTCCTCCAGCAGTCCTATTAAAAATGTGTTATATATTTCCGAGAATAATTCCTTGGATGAAGATGGAAGAATATCTTTATCTAGGCAGCAAACAGCAGGTACAAGGTTTAATTTATTTACTGGGAACCAAAGTTTCGATCAGAGGGAGGAAAGTTTCAAGGTAAAATGCTTAGTCTATGGAGGAAGCGTCAAATCAAAAGTGAAGAAATGGGTTGTTAACTTGTATCTCACTTTTTGCGGGTTTGCTGTTTGTAGGTGGCTGGAAGTGTTAGGGTGCACTGTGGATTTTACAGTGAACATGGAGGTTTTAAGATATCTGATGAGGATAAAAGTTACTTGAGTATGTGTAATGTTGCAGTGGCTACTTGTGCATTTGGAGGTGGAGATGATCTATATCAACCTATTGGAATGATGGAGTCATCGCTCAGAAAGGTTACTATCTACGGTGCATAATCTTCTCTACTGCGCATTCTCTGTTAGTATGGGCTTGATGATTTGCATGCATGCAGGTTTGCTTTGTTGCATTTTGGGACAATATAACCCTGGCAGCGCAGGAATCAGAGGGGCATAAAATTGGTGAGGATGGGTTCATTGGGAAATGGCGCATTGTGGTGGTGAAGAATCTTCCTTTTGCTGATCAACGATTGAATGGTAAAATCCCAAAGGTATGTTACTTGTATGTGTTGCTTACCATCAGTACCTTCCCTGCCGACCCAACCTCAATAGAAGGGTTGGCTTAACAATAGAATTATCTTTATGAAGGCAAATACTCCCTTTTGCATCTACTATTTCATAGTAATTGGCTACTTTTCTACTTTCTGAGTTTGGCTTGTGCCCCTGTGTGCATCTGTCTATGCTTTCTTTTACTTCTTCATAAGTAGCTGGCCACATATGATCAGTAATGTGCCTTTTAGTTACTGGATTATTCGACTGTAACAACATTATAATTTGGTAAAGTTTTCTTTGATTCTGTTGTCATCAGATGTTGGGCCATCGCCTCTTTCCTCATGCAAGATATTCTATATGGGTGGACTCAAAGTCTCAATTTAGGAGAGATCCTTTGGGTGTGTTGGAAGCCCTTCTGTGGCGGTCAAATTCTGTGCTAGCTATTTCTGAACATGGAGCTCGTAGCAGTGTCTATGATGAGGCGAAGGCAGTTGTCAAGAAGCACAAAGCAACCCCAGAAGAAGTGGAGGTGCAATTGGCCCAATACCAACGGGATGGATTGCCTAAGGACAAAAGATTTAATGGAAAGAAAGGTAGATTTTTATTTATTGTAATTCTTACTGATACCATCTTTTATTTATGCACAACATGACTAAAGATCTTGTGAAGTGAGAAAAATATTGATAAAAAATACTTGATCTTTTACTCTTATTCTGGACCCTACTCTACATGTTAAATGTTGGATGATAATAAAGAGAGGCATGTATTGCAAATGGCTGGCCTGAGCCCTATTTCACCTGTTGGAAATGTCTGATTTTTTATCACTCCCATAGGTATTGCCTTTAGGATTAAAACATGAAACCATCTGATGGACCAATTGTTTAAGTGCATTCTAATTGTCATGTCATTGATTTGTGCAGCCCTAGCAGAAGCCTCGGTCATTATAAGGGAGCATACACCTATAACTAACTTGTTCATGTGCTTATGGTTCAATGAAGTGGTGCGGTTCACCTCGCGGGATCAACTTAGCTTCCCATATGTACTTTGGAGGCTAAAGGTGCTCAAAAATATCAACATGTTCCCTGTTTGTACCCGAAAAGATCTTGTAAATACCATGGGTCATATTCGCAAGGCAAAGCCTTTAACATTTTAACACTTTGAAGCTTTCTTTCTGGCTTCCTCCTTCAAATCTTTGTATGGAGGGAGGACATGGAGGAACATTGATTCATTCTTTTGTGTTACCTGATTCATATGCTTCAATGAAGCTATGTCGTAGTTAAGTGCCTCTGGGGCTCTATATGACCTTATTTATAGTCTCATGTAGCATGATATCTATTTATTGCACATGGGCATGGTCAATTAACAATGATCTTTAACCATGTTAATATCCCGAATAGCCTGGTTTGACTGAAACTAATTTTTTTTTTTTTTTTAAAAGCGATCTCCTTTTCCCCTCTGGACGAATGTTGGATTGAACTAATATAATTTGTTTTGAAATCTGTCTTAACTTCTAACTGATGTTAGTTGTTAGGGGGAGCCATGAATTTTCTGGGTGAAATTTGTTCCATCCAATATTATTCTGATTGGTTCTTTCTTTGGAAGGATTTGCAAGGGATAAAGTTTCTATATGTGTGGTTGTAACTTTAAATTTCTAAGGTACTAAACCCTTGCTTGCTTAGTTAATGCAATCCTTTTAATTCATGATGTCAAAGGGAGAGAGAGATCGCAGAAGCTATGGGAATGCATATTGTTATCGTATATTGCCATTGTCAATAAATTTTGCTAGTGGAGTAGGTGGTCATTGAGCATTGTTGTTGTCTTGAATATTGTTATCCAAGGACTTATGTAGGGCTGTGATTCTGGGGGATCAGGCACTATCCTTATTACATGTTTTCTAGTGATGTTCTTCTATACTTGGCCTGCGTCCCATGACTCGGCTCTGATGGTCTGTCCTCCTGTGCTTGCCTGCTCGGTCCACTCGTATATGATCTATTAGATACTTAAAGCTCCCTGAAAGGATGAAAATTTCAATTTGCGTCCACCCAATTATTCTTATGTCAAATATCATTGGAGGATTGGGCAGTTTAACAGTCCTTCACTACTTTTAATTCCTTTCTAATTTGTTACAACCTCAACATGTTGTAACAGCTCATCATTTCCTTAAAGATAGTCCTTGTGCACTAGGAAAAAGTCCGCAAACTGATTTTGATGCAGTCTAGTCTTTCCAAATCGTGTCTTTCGTGCAAATGAATTTCCATCTTCTTTTGGAAGTCAAGGATCTCCATTTTCAGCCTTCAACTTAAACGAGTATTAAGTCGAACCAGTCTTAAACCGCTGGTTTATAGGTCAGAGATACAATATATTATGATTTGCTTGTGAGCTTATGGTTTCAAATTCTTAAATTAGTTATTTTAAAAAAATATATTTAATTTTTATTTTTTATTAATATTTTTATATACATTAATAATTTTTAATAATATGATTTTCTTTTTATTTCTCCTTCTAAATATACTAATTCATTAATAATTTCTAATTTTTTTATTAATTTCTAACTTAATATGATTCTAACTTTTTATTTTTTTCCTTAAATTTTATTTTTTCTTCATATTCAAATCCTTAACATTTGATAAGTTTTAGAAAAAGGATTTACATTAACTGAAATTGAATTTTCTATTTTTAATACATAATTAGTTTATAATTAGTCATTTATTATTAGTTTAATGAAATTATTTTAAAAAAAGTTATCTTTTACCGTCTCAAATAAAATAACTTTGATATATAATAATTTATTGGATATTATCTAATTATTTTTATCAATTTAGTGATCTTTTTTTTCTTTTTCTCTTTTTTTTTTTTAAAGGGGTTAATCGATCAAATCGACTTGCTAGTTTAATGACAGATTGGTTCAGTAATTCCGTTCAATCGAACCGCCTTAGCTCTTAAAGCTTGGTAGTTTGCTAGGATGGTGATAACTCTGATTTTAAACATATTTCATATGGTGAT
>JAMXBB010000012.1:25121578-25249067 GCA_024138015.1 Lumnitzera littorea
TGGGAATTCATTAAACATTAATGCAATTCTAAGTTATATTACTAAGTGAAGAGATTCCGGTAAATAATTTAGAATTAGGGTTAATATGCTTGAAAAACATATTAGCTTTAATTGTGAATCCCTCCGGTCAAAAATTATAGAAATTGAATTGAATAGAATATATTTTAAAAGGTTACATGTTAAACACTAGGGGAAATAATTCCTAAATACATTATTGCATACTCGAAGTCGTTAATAGTTTATTGCTTTCTAATTTGCGTAATTAAGTCTCATAAGTAGTTTAGTTGTTAATTTCAGTATTTTTAATTCATTCAACTCATCATAATTTTCCGGTTAGATAATAAAGCTAAAGTTAATATTAGTACTCAAAATCTCTGAGGGATTGACTCGGACTCATATCCGACTATATTAAAATTGATAGGTGCGCTTGCCTTATATCAAGTTTTTGGCGCCGTTGCCGGGGATTTTTGATATTAAGAACGCTAGTTACTTTATTACTTTAACCATTTTTTCTTTATTTTCTTTTGTTTTCATTGTTTATTTTTATTATCTAGAGCTGCAATTGATTTTTTATTTCTTGTCTTTGTAGTGCATGACCCGCAGTAATCCGTAAGATTTGGTAGAACTCGATCCTGAAATTGAGAGAACTGCCCTTCAAAATTTGAGATCGCGACCTAGACAAATTGTGGCGACCATAGACGACGAGTCAATCGTTGAAATCAAGGAAGAAGGTCAAGAGGCCAACACTCAATTCATCGAGCAAGAAGATCCACCATACATGGCTAACAACGGGAATGAAGCAAATCGGACCATGTCTGATTATTCAAGGCCTACACTTATTGGAGCTGACTCCAGTATTGCAAGGCCAACCGTCGCGGCTAATAACTTCCAAATTGCACCTAACATCATACAAATGGTGCAACAATATGTTCAGTTTGACGGTCTCTAAGACGAAGATCCTAATGCCCACATCTCTAGTTTTCTAGAGGTTTGTGATACGTTCAAAATCAACGAAGCCACGGATGATGCCATTCGACTGCGACTATTCCCTTTCTCCTTGAGGGGAAGAGCAAAACAATGGTTGAACTCCCTACCAAGAAATTCAATCTCAACTTGGAATGAATTGGTAGAGAAATTTTTGGAGAAATATTTCACACCTGCAAAAACCGCTAAACTTCGGAATGATATTTCGTGTTTTGCTCAATTGGAAGCGGAGACGCTTTATGACACTTGGGAGCGGTTCAAGGACTTGCTCAGGAGGTGCCCACATCATGGCCTCCCACTATGGATGCAGATTCAGACCTTCTATAATGGTCTCAATCTATCTACTAGATAGATGATTGATGCATCCGCAGGAGGTACTTTGAACACTAAGACACCTGAACAAGCTCAAAATTTAATTGAAGGAATAGCGATGAACAACTACCAGTGGGAAAGCACTAGAGCCAAGCAAAAGGCCATGGGAGTTTATGATGTGGACATGACCACTGCTTTGGCAGCCAAGGTGGACTTATTGAGTAAAAAGATTGATGCACTCTCAGTTGGCCCTCAACAAGTGCAATCGGATGTAAGTGATTTTGGTATGCAGGGGTATGGAACACAAGAACAACTGGAATAGGTGGATTATTTAGGAAATCCACCTAAGCAACAAAATAACCCCTACAGCAACACTTACAATCCAGGATGGAGGAATCACCCCAATTTCTCATGGGGAAACCAAAACCAAAACCAAGGCCAGCAGAAGACCAACTTTGGCTCACCTGGGTTTCAACGACCATTCCCACCTCCTCTCCCTCAAGAAAAGAAGCCCAGTGTGGAAGAACTTCTCACAAAATACATTCAAGGCAATGAGGCTCGCTTATCCAACATTGAATCCTCGTTGAGAAATCAAGAGGCTTCAAATCGCAATCTCGAGAACCAAATTGGTCAACTTGCGAAGCTAATCTCTGAAAGACCGCAGGGATCACTACCTAGAAATACAGAACCCAATCCAAAGGAACATGTTAAGACAGTAACACTTTGGAATGGGAAGGAGTTGCAGGATGAAAGGAAGGTTAGCGAAGAGACTAGCAAGAGTAAGGAAGGGACGAAAGCAACAGAAGATGTAGAGTCATCAAAGGTGAAAGAATATCAACCACCAATCCCATATCCCCAAAGACTCGAGAAAGATCGCAATGACCAACAATTCAGTAAGTTCCTTGACCTCTTTAAACAACTGCATATTAACTTACCTCTTGTTGATGCCTTGTCACAGATGCCGAAGTACGCTAAGTTCTTGAAAGATTTGCTATCTAACAAGAAGAAGCTTGAGGAGCTTTCTACAGTCATCTTGGATGAAAAGTGTTCAGCGATTGTGCAAAACAAGTTACCCAAAAAGCTAAAAGACCCAGGAAGTTTTACCATTCCTTGTCATATTGGTGATCTGTTAATTGACAAAGCATTAGCTGATTTGGGTGCTAGCATCAATTTAATGCCTTACAAATTTTTCAAGAAACTAGGATTAGGGGAACCTAAGCCCACACGCATGAGTTTGCAATTAGCTGATAGATCTGTGAAGTATCCTAGAGGCATATTTGAGGATGTATTAGTCCGAGTGGGTAAATTCATTTTTCCAGTTGATTTTGTGATACTGGATATGGATGACGATTTTGAGTTACCCCTTATCCTAGGAAGACCATTCTTAGCTACCGCCAGGGCTATCATTGATGTTAGTGGTGGCAAGCTCATTCTTCGAGTAGGGGATGAAGAGATCACGTTTAAAATTTCAGAGGCTATGAAAAAATCTGTAGATCAGGATGATACTTACTACCTTCTTAATGTTACTGACACTTTTGTTTCGAGTTATATGCAGGAAGTTCTTCTCAAAGATCCGTTGGAGAGTTGCTTGCAATTAGGCATGGAGACGGCTTCGGAAAATCCTGTCAAATCTGAGGTGACAGCCCAACTGGAGGCAAATAAACCCATCTCTATTGAGATAAGGTTTGAAGAGATTGAAAAGAGGAAGGAAGCACAGTTAAAACCTTCGATTGAGGAACCACCAGTAGTGGAGCTAAAACAATTACCTGACTATTTGGAATATGCCTTCTTAGAGAAGGACTCCAAATTACCGGTAATTATAGCATCCGATTTGGAAAAAGAACAGAAAGAAAGGTTGCTGAAAGTACTCAAGGAGCATAAGAGGGCCATTGCTTGGAAAATATCCGATATTCGAGGTATCAATCCCTCCTTTTGTACTCATAAGATTTTAATGGAAGAAAATTATAAGCCGGTTGTGCAGCCTTAGAGACGTTTGAATCCAAATATGAAAGAGGTAGTAAAAAAGGAAGTTATCAAACTCCTTGATGCAGGTATGATATATCCTATCTCTGACAATTCATGGGTAAGTCCAGTGCAAGTTGTTCCAAAAAAAAGTGGGATGACAGTAGTCCCTAATGAAAAAAATGAATTGATTCCGATGAGAACGGTAACAGGTTGGCGTGTATATATCGATCATCGAAAGTTAAACGATGCTACATGAAAAGACCATTTCCCCTTACCTTTTATTGATCAAATGATAGAACGATTAGCTGGACATATGTTTTATTGTTTTCTGGATGGCTTATCTGGTTATTTTCAGATACCTATTGCACCGGAAGATCAAGAAAAGACCACTTTCACTTGTCCTTATGGCACTTTTGCTTATCGCAGAATGCCTTTTGGTCTTTGCAATGCACCGGCTACATTCCAGCGATGCATGTTAGCTATTTTTGATGATTTGATTGAGGACATAATGGAGGTATTTATGGATGATTTTTCAGTTTTTGGCAACTCATTTGATCTTTGTTTGAATAATTTGGACAGGGTACTTACTCGGTGTGAAGAGACCAACCTTGTCCTCAACTGGGAAAAGTGCCACTTCATGGTTCAAGAAGGTATCGTGCTAGGCCATAAAATCTCGTATCGAGGAATTGAGGTGGATACTGCCAAAGTGGATGCGATTGCAAGACGCCCATCTCCAACTTCGGTCAAGGCCATAAGAAGTTTCTTAGGACACGCAGGTTTTTACAGGCGATTTATCAAGGATTTCTAAAAAATTGCCCGCCCTTTGACTAAGCTTTTAGAGAAGGATGTGTCTTATGTTTTCTCTCAGGAGTGTTTGAAAGCTTTCAATATCCTTAAAGAGAAACTTACCAATGCTCCAATCATGGTAATACCTGATTGGGCACTCCCCTTTGAGCTTATGTGTGATGCAAGTGATCACGCAGTCGGGGCAGTGCTGGGGCAAAGGCGAGATAAGCACTTTCAACCAATTCACTACGCTAGCAAAACTCTTACGAATGCTCAGGAGAACTACACTACTACAGAAAAAGAGTTGCTAGCCATTGTTTTTGCCTTTGATAAATTTCGCTCTTATTTGCTTCTATCTAAGGTAATCGTTTATACTGATCATTCTGCCCTTAGGTACTTGTTAGCAAAGCCGGATGCAAAACCAAGATTGATTAGGTGGATCTTGTCGCTGCAAGAGTTTGATGTGGAGATCAAAGATAAAAAAGGTGCTGAGAATTTAGCAGCAGATCACCTGTCCCGATTGGAGAACCCAAACTTGGAATTGCTCGACGAGAACGAGATCAAGGATGAATTCCCTGAGGAGCGACTCTATGCCATCGCCCAGGTAAGTGATATGGAAATTCCTTGGTTTGCAGATATTGCTAATTTTTTAGCTGCTAGGATCATACCGAAGGGACTTCAACACCAGCAAAAGAAAAAATTCTTTTCTGATGTGAAACATTATTTTTTGGATGATCCTTACCTGTTTAAAGTATGTGCAGATCATATCATTCGAAGGTGTGTACCACACCTCGAAGGTTGGCGAATTTTGAGCCACTGTCATTCGGGGCCCACGGGTGGGCATCATAACGCCAATAGGACAGCTCATAAGGTCCTAGAGGCAGGATTTTATTGGCCTACCCTATTTAAAGATGCCCAGAGATATACTGAGAGTTGTGATCGTTGCCAACGAGTGGGAAATATATCCCGTAGGGATGAAATGCCACAAAACCCCATCATCGAGGTTGAGGTATTTGATGTGTGGGGAATCGATTTCATGGGTCCTTTTCCGAACTCAAATGGAAACAAATATATCCTAGTAGCCATTGACTATGTCTCTAAGTGGGTGGAAGCTAAAGCCCTACCTACTAATGATGCTAGGGTAGTAAAAAAATTCTTGAAAGGCCTATTTTCTCGATTTGGCACCCCTAGAACAATTATAAGTG
The DNA here is from genome assembly GCA_024138015.1 of Lumnitzera littorea. Classification (NCBI taxonomy): domain Eukaryota; kingdom Viridiplantae; phylum Streptophyta; class Magnoliopsida; order Myrtales; family Combretaceae; genus Lumnitzera; species Lumnitzera littorea. Next base: position 25,126,831 of record JAMXBB010000012.1, read on the forward strand.
ATAGGGGAACACACTTTTGCAATGCTTAACTCGATCAAGTATTGAAACGCTATGGCGTTACACATAGGATAGCCACCCCGTACCACCCCCAAAGTAGTGGCCAAGTGGAAGTTGCCAATCGCGATCTTAAGCGAATTCTTGAAAAAACTGTAGAGTATCATAGGAAAGATTGGTCAGAAAAGTTGGATGATGCTCTATGGGCATATAGAACCGCCTACAAAACACCACTTGGCACCACACCCTACCGACTTGTATATGGCAAAGCTTGTCATTTACCGGTCGAGATAGAGCATAAGGCTTATTGGGCGATTAAGTGTACTAATGTTGATTTTGAGCGTGCAGGTTCTCACAGGAAACTTCAATTGAACGAGCTCGAGGAATGGCGAGCGAATGCATATGAGAACTCCAAGTTATACAAAGAAAGGGCCAAAAAGTATCATGATCAGCGTATTAAACAAGGTCGACAATTTAAAGAAGGTGATCATGTCCTTTTGTACAATTCTCGCCTGCGTTTATTCCCAGGTAAGTTAAAATCCAGGTGGTTTGGACCATTTACAATTACACGAGTCTTCCCGTATGGGACTGTTGAAGTTACACACCCGGAGAAGGGCACATTTAAGGTAAATGGACAACGGTTGAAACTATACTTGAGTGGAAACTTGGAGCATGTTGGTCGGGAGGAGTTTTATCTCCATCCGACAGAACTAACGTAAGAAGACGTATCCCGTCGAGCTATCGACGTTAACTAAAGCGCTTCTTGGGAGGCAACCCATGTCTAATTCTGCTTATGTTTTAGTTCTTTAATTTTTCTTCATTTTATTTTCCGTTTTATCTAACTTTGCTTTGCTTCGTATATTTTCTTTCAATTTTTCGTCATAGTCTTTTCCTTTTTCGTTTTAATTTTTCCTTTTCTTTATAGTTATATTATTTCTAAGTTTCTTTTTCCTGAAAAAAAAAAAAAAAAAATTTCGCCCACAGAAAGTTACACGGGCGAGGGACACGGTCGTGTCCCCAGCCCGTGTACGCCCAGCATTCTTCACCCGTGCACAGAAAGTTACACAGGTAAGAGACACGGTCGTGTCCCTAGCCCGTGTCCGCCCAGAATTTTCGCCAGTGAACAGTAAGTTACACGGGCGTGGGACACGGTTGTGTCCCAGCTCGTGTGCGTCCAGACAATACCCGAGAACAGAATGTTACACGGGCGTGGGACACGGTTGTGTCCCAGCCCGTGTCTGTCTAGTTTTCATACACGAGCACAGATTGTTACACGGGCAAGGGACACGGTCGTGTCCCAGCCCGTGTCCGTCCAGGTACACACGACACGCACAGAATGTTACACGGGCGTGGGACACAGTCGTATCCCAGCCCGTGTCGCCTCAAATAACACGGTTTTCACACACGACCGGTTTATTTAAATTCCACACTCTCTCACACTCTCACAATCACACATATCCCTCTTACATTTGCTCTCATTCTCCCTCTTCTCTCCATAATTCCGACTTTCTACACTTTAATCCAAGTAAGTTTTTATCCTTAATTCTCCTTTCTCTTCCTTATATTGCAGCAATGGGATTATGTGTTCTGCCTTTTATGCCTATTGTTTTTGCCCTGCTGCTATCTTTTGATTTTTCATCCATGACTATGCATCATTACTTTTAATTCTTGATCTTATATGTTATCATGCTTACTCATCTAATTAAATTTCATTATTGCTTATCTTATATAGATCATGACTATGCATCATTAGTTAATTTATTGTCATTCTCCATTCATACTTGTTAGGGTTAGCAATGGGCAATCATAATTCTGGGTCATTTCGCGTCTCTTATATGTATAGACGCTTGTTTTTCCTTGTTAATTAGGGTGTAGTAGAATTCGATGGAAGTTTTTTCCACTCATTTCTTTTCCACCACCTCATTTTCCTGCTGCACTCTATATGTTCGATGAAATGCCCCAATGAGCATTCCTTTCAAAATCTCACCCATTGTTATTCCTATTTTTCCGTTTGCTTCAAACTATGTGCAATATGATGTCTGTGTTTGATTTGGCTTGTTGTCTCTTTTCAGGTTTTCCAATGGCTAATCGATCTAAGCTTTCCATTCGCCGGAAATCCAAATTTGCGGCATCCTCTTCGTCACAAGTTGGCGCAATTGTTGAGCCACTGGCGACTCTTCCTCCTATGGAGCACCTAATGCTCCAATTTAAGGAGGACTATCAAGCCTAACGTTACCAATTGCTTCAGTCTAAGCCTTTTAGCGAGACCTTTCGGTTGGATTAGGATGTTCTCGCTCAACTAGAGCTCACCACCGAGATGAAGGCGCTCTCGGATGGTACCGTTTGGGAGCGCCTATTATCCTTTGAAGCTCCAGTTTATAAAGAGCTGACCCTAGAATTTCTGTGCACTTATAAGCTGGATAAAGACAGTGCTACTCGCATGGGTCCAAACCGCTAATTACACTTTACCTTGAGTGGCCATCCATTCCACATGTCCATCACTCAACTGGGCCGCTATCTTGGTTTATATGCAGACAGATACACTCGGACGGAAGAATTCCAAAGTCTCTCGTGTCGGTTTCCTCGTGGCGTTACGGCAGGGTCATTTTGGAATGAGATCACGGTTGGCGATGCTTATGATCCCGCCAGGAGTAAGGCCTCTCAATTAGTTAGGCCTGAATACCGAGTTCTTCATTGGCTTTTCTCCCATACATTGACTGGTAGAGGCCTTAGCACCGGGGTGGTGTCTAACAAGGATTGCCTCTATCTTTACAGTGTCATCCATAAGCACCCCATCAATCTAGCCATCGAAATCGCCGAACTCTTCAACCATCAAGCCACCACTACTCGGAAGAAAGGGCATATTTGCTGTGGCCCTTATATTACATTACTGGTGCAGGCTATGAGAACTAAGGTTGTTGCTTGGCCCTCACTGACTTTCATTAGCCAAGTCACTCCTATGCGCCTCAATTCCTTCCGCCTCATGAACCTCCTACCATCAAGAAGTCAAGGTCGACGCTCTCGCAGCAACACATCTCGGGGCCAAACGTCTTCAGCTAGCTTAGACGATAAATTTGATTTGTTGCTGTCTGAGGTTCGTTATATACGAGAGAGTATGGATAAACTTCATCTCCGACAGGACAGAATGGAAGAATTTCTCAAAATGAAATCGTCGGCTACTACTGAAGAGGCGAGTGAGGAAAAGGATGAGGAGGATGAGAGTAGTGAGGAAGAGGCTGATGAGGAGGGTGAAGACGGGGAGGCTGGTGAAAGTGAGGAGGATGATGAGGATGATGAGGAGGGTGATGACGATGATGATGCTACTATGGCTGAGGCATCATCTGATGAGGAGGCTGAGGAGACGGATTCTGATCACTCTTCTTAGTTTCACATTTTTTGTGTTTTCTTTTATTGATCAAGACTTGTGAACTCCGTTATATATAATGATGCTGCTTCTTCGTTTTGCACTTCTTTTCGACTGCCAGGGAAGTATTAGTTTCTTTTCAATACATATATTTCCTTTTTCCCTCTGCTGATTTTTATTATTTCATATCTTGATGTTGTGCTTTCTTAGTAGTACATTGGGGACAATGTACATTTTTAAGTGTGGGGAAGGGATATATATGATTTTGTTACTGTTTAGGAAACCAATTATTCATATTTGACCCAATTACTTTTTAAGTTAACTTGCAATAGGTGATTAACTGGTATTGAGCCAAATCAACTATGTCATGTTGATCATTATTGACCTTATGATACTTTACTAGAATTGATTAGTCAAATTTTTGGAAGGTAATGTTACGAGTTATTTAGCTTAGGATTTTAAAACTTGAGATTGGAGCAACATCACTAGTTGAGAGTTAGTCATGGTTATTTTTAAATTTACTTTTGTGTATACCTTTTTCTTAGAAATTTTTAAGAGTCCTATAATTTTTAACAAACAAACAAATGAAATTCTTCTTTTGAGAAACCCCTGAAAAATCATAATGATTGGAGGTCAAAAGTAATAATAAGTGTATGAATAGAAAAAATTGGTAAGGATTCGTCTTGGTCCGTCAGAAGAGCGAGATTGAGCCCCAATGCCAATTCTAATGAAAAAATTGATATGGATCGGCCTTGGTCCGTCAGAAGAGCAAGGTTCTTTCCCGCTATCAATATAAGAAATAAGCTGGTATGGATCGGTCTTGGTCCCTCAGAAGAGCGAGATTCTTTCCCGCTACCAACACAATTGTGCTTAAATAAGGTAAATTCAAAAGACCTCTCAACAAAAGTATGAACTAGAGGGATGATCAGAGGATGAGTGGATGTAAAATATGTTTGTTTTAGATTATGGTACTTGGTGAGATGGAAGAGAGAATTGTATACATTTTAGTTGAATGGATAAAATTTTTATGACTCTTTCTCAGTTGGCGAGATGTTAAATCTAATTTTTAGTTTAAGAATCCTTGGTTAAATGGTTCGAGTAAACTTTGATTTTCATAAATTAACTAGTGAATTCTAGTATTAAGTATTGTTAGAGCATTCGAATATGGTCAGATGAAATCGATTGACTTTATTATTGCAAGTTAGTTGAGAATGATTTTCTTACCTTTCTTCGGGTCAAGTATATTCGTTCATCGGTTTCCTAAATAGTGATAAATTTTGTTTAGTGTTTCTTGTCCTAAAATTTTTTTTTTTATTTATTTGCTTGAGGACAAGCAAATACTCAAGTGTGGGGAAATTTGATAACTCTGATTTTAAACATATTTTATATGGTGATTTTATAGCATTTCCCGTACATTTTTGGTTTTCTTTAAAGAAATTGATACTTAATTGAGTAAAATGTTGATTTCAGGGTTTAAACGCGTTCTAGGCTCGAAAACGAAGAAAACGAATCAAGTTTTACTCAATTCCAAGTTCAAACGAAGAAGTTATGAAATTTTGAAGTTATGTAGAAATTTTGCCTTTGTGCAGAAAGTTACACGACCTGGGGACACGGCCATGTCCCAGGGCGTGTCTGGTGACGAAAATAAAATCCGTGTAATACACATATATAAGGAGATCTTAGGGTTCAAAAGAGAGAGAGACATTACAGAAACGGAGAGAAACAAGAGAAGAGAAGAAACTTGAGGCGAACATCAAGAAGCAAGAACGACATCGATTTCAAGATTAAAGATTGTTCATCAAATCAAGAGGGGTTTTTATGCTTTATTTTATGTTTTTGATGGAACTCGTTTTTAGATTCGTTATGATAGCTTAGAATTCAAGTATTTAGGATTATGGAACCTAGGGTTTCATGTAACCCTTGGATTGAATTATAATTTCAAGAAAGTTTCTATCTTTTCTTGATTCAATTATGTCGTTTAGATATGGATTGATAATTCTAGAGTGTCAATATATGATATTATGCATGTTGATTGAGAAATTGTATGTGTAATTAGATCTTAACATAATTGAAGAGAATTACATGTATACTTAGAGATAAGATACATGATTCTTTCGGAAAGTTGATTGTTTGTGTGGGAATTCATTAAACATTAATGCAATTCTAAGTTATATTACTAAGTGAAGAGATTCCGGTAAATAATTTAGAATTAGGGTTAATATGCTTGAAAAACATATTAGCTTTAATTGTGAATCCCTCCGGTCAAGAATTATAGAAATTGAATTGAATAGAATATATTTTAAAAGGTTACATGTTAAACACTAGGTGAAATAATTCCTAAATACATTATTGCATACTCGAAGTCGTTAATAGTTTATTGCTTTCTAATTTGTGTAATTAAGTCTCATAAGTAGTTTAGTTGTTAATTTTAGTATTTTTAATTCATTCAACTCATCATAATTTTCCGGTTAGATAATAAAGCTAAAGTTAATATTAGTACTCAAAATCTCTGAGGGATCGACTCGGACTCATATTCGACTATATTAAAATTGATAGGTGCGCTTGCCTCATATCAGATGGTTCGACTCAATTATTACCAGGCTGATTCACCGTTCGGAATCGACCCTTGTCTAGGTATAATTCAGCATTGCCATGCAAAAATGGGATCAATGCGAGAGAATCTAATGGGTAGATCAAGTTTACGTGCAACGGCTCCGGTTTTATTTAGAATGTGGAAAGATCTGAAATATCTGGCAAAATGTTTTGGATTCGTCATAAATAAATAAGGACTTTAAGGTTGTAACTTTAAATATAAAATCACCAAACAAAAATTCTCCACATATCGACCCTTTTATTTATTGTTTCATTGATTCTACCAGCATCTTGTTGTGATTCAATGGGTATTTTCTAGCTGCTTCGACCGAATCTACTACAGATGCAAAATTCAAAAGATTTAGAGGGGTGTGTTCATACACTATCACGAATGATGCTTTCCCTATTATTGGAAGCCAATTTGTGTTTTATCAATACATTGCCAATGGAAGCCATTTGACTGAATTCATCGACATCTTCAAGCCAAAAGGGACTCGAGATAACAATCGAGCAGAATCATTACCAAAGCGAATTAATAAATGAGAGCAGTGTCCAAAAAGAAGCACCAAGAGTTAACAAAGAAAAGTATGATCTCTCCACTGTCTCTAGGACTACGACGTCACATACGGGATCTTATTAACCATAGCCAAAGATTCAACAAGCCTATCTTGTTGATGAACCATTTCAACCTGTTCTCATGAAAATGTATTGTGCTTGATGTTTTCTACTTTCTTAATTTAGCAACACTTTCTCTTGATTGGAATACTTATTTGAGAAAAATGCAGTGTCTTGTGATGTGATGCATTTAGTGGAGGAACAAATAACTGATCTTGAGTACTGCATTCACCATAAAAAGGGCCTAGAAATTGAAAAATACATTCCGCAGAGGACCATGTTAAGAGACAATAATGTCAAAATCACTACTAAACTTTGTTGTTTTTTCAAATTGCTACCCAAAGTTTGAAACTACTAAATTTTATTCTTGATGAGACTTTTATTTATCAAATTTACTCTTTCACTTCTAATTGTTTTATATGTGTAATTTTTGTCTAATGAGTTTTTGCCATGTCATTTTTCTCAAGATGATAAAGATAGTAAATTTGATAAATAGAAATTTAATTAGATATAATATTTAACAACTTTAAACTTTAGATATAGAATTTGACAAGTTTAATTAGATACGATAGTTAGGAACTTTCAAACTTTGAATATGAAATTAGAAAATCATCAAAAGTTTGGGTAGTATATGTGATAAAATTTTCTTATGATGAAATTGTTGCTAATTTTATACTCAGTAATGACCCTACTAATATCATGTATAACTTTACTAATGGTTTTATAGTTTAGTAGTATGAATATTGATTTTCTAATAAGATAAATCATATTCGAATTTTTCCTCTCTTATTATAATTATCGAGAAAAAAAAAATGTTATGTATATCTTTCGCATGCTATAAAAAGGGAGATATTGCATATATTGTCAAAGTACATAAGAGATTGATTATTAGTGGAAATTTTGGGAAGAGAATAGCGATGTTGTGTACTTTGTAGATGATTCTGAAGATTAAGTACAGAAAAAAAAGAAGAAATGGCAATTATTTTCAGATTTTTTTTCTAATTTGACATTGTCTATTATCTAAAACTAAGTATGTGGAATTAGTACGAGCTTTATCTTTATTACTGGAGACTTTTCAGGTCAATTGACCTCTCAAGAACCAAGAATGAGCATACTATCTCCTAAGTCCTAATCACAGAAATAAGCTCTTTTAGGTACCAATTAAATGAAACCATAGGACATAAATAAAAAAATTAGTTGATTCTTTACAGAAAGCATAACACTCTTTCATCTGATCTGCTTCTTTGTTTGTATTCATAGGATCCTGAAGATAAGGTTAACAGCTATAGTCCTTACCAAAAGGCAAAATATCTGCATATGTATAACTCTTTCACCTAATGGTGGTGGACGTCAAACAATAGTTTCTCATGAAAAATTGTGTAAGACAGCACCTTATGAAACAAGGAAATATTATTCGATTTCTTCGAATTTGTAGTAACCCAAGAGCCGCGTAATGATATTCAATTGAGTTCCAGTTGTTTTCAAACACCAAACCACCAGAAGGCATATAGTGAACATATTGCAGGATCCAAGAATCCTAAACTAAGCGGTTGAATCCCAAAGAAGTTGTAATAAACATCATTTTTGCCCGATGTGCTTAAATCAGTTCTGCATGTCTAGAGGGGACGTTAGCAGGGGTTATTAATGTAGGCCGATTAAGCACAGACGTTTTGTTAGTTAACATCTGAATGGAAGTATCATGCAGGGAATGGAAAATACAACTGAGAGAGTTAGATACAAGTGATATGACTGTTTCAAGTATTACGAGCTTGCAGTAGTTCTTGGCATGTAAGCAAACTCGAGTGGATTTATGTGGGAATGTAGCTTATATCTTGAGTGCGATAGGCTGGTGATGGAGTTAATCGGAGCGTAATGGCGCCTTCTGCTTGGAATTGCAGCTTGTGCAGGACCTTAAAGACTGTTGGGAAGAAGAAGAAATTAAGAAGAAAGTGAAAGGAATGAATTGGAGAGGAATGAATGCGGAGAGAAAAAATTTTAAGTCCCCTAATTTGGTTATAGAAGGAAGAAAATTAGAAGAAAAGTTTGTTATATGATCTTATTATTGTATTCAAATATCATAAAAATCCCTATAATTTCAAAATATATTTTTACTTTAAGAATGAGATCATAATTTTATAATAATCTCTTCCAATTTTCTTCACATTTAAAGTAAATATTTTTTGTCGGTTTAAGGAAAACTTTTCCTTTCAAATCTCTTCTTTTTCCCTTTTCCTCCTTTTCCAAACAAAAGACAAAAAACAAAAAAAATGCTCTTAGAATCTCAATTTCCTTCATCTCCCCATTCTTCCCCTCAATCCAAACATAGTGTTCATGAAGTGGGGCTGTGGAACAACGTCCTTATGGTATTGATAAGGATCAAAGAAACGGCAACAGGTTGGAAACCCAGAATGGGTATTCGGAGTTCCAAAAGAAAAATGAGTACGAAGAATAGAAAGGTTTTTTATGGTAAATGTGAATGGATATAACTCATCAAGACACAAACACAATCAAAGGTTTAAGCTTGAAATAAAGTTCAATACAACTCACGAATATCGCTCGGGATTCAAATGAGGGTTGGATATAACTCACTAAGCGGTCCAAATAAAGGGGTTCACCATAATCCTAAAAATAAGATTGATAAGAATGCGGGAGAGATTAAAGAGAATAATTGATACTCAATAATTTGGTAAACGCAAGCTCTGTTAGCTCAAGTACAGCCTTGCTTTAAAGATAAAAGTTTCACTCTCCGTATGTGGGGGAATATCTTCACTATCTGTATATCATTGTCTCTTTTAGTACAAATGTTGCTATTCATAGTAAGTCCTAAATCATAATGGCAAAATTATAAGTAATATACAAAGCCTTAAACCCTAAAGAATCAGGCCCATAAATAAAATGAAGGAAAACATGTATAAGAATACAAAACCGTACGTTTTATAGGTCTCGGCATGCAATCATTCAAAATATCCAGGAAGGAGTAGGATCCGAATTGAGAGGGGTTGGCAATTGGATGTCCTGGTTTGAAAGAGAGCTCCTGACGTCTTGCAATGCCTGGCAGAGACACTAGGGTCAACCCACAATTATCGAGTTCTAAAGTCAGTCATCATTAGTCTATTGGGATAGTGCCAAGTGGTTTTTTGGTCTCGAGTACTCGGCCTTGCGGTTTCTTGGTACCTCGGTTGACGACTGACTTAATGCTAAGTATTTATTTTCCTTCCTCTCATCCTTTTGACTCTAACTCGATCTTGGCAAGCATTGATAGGCCTCGGCTTAGATTTGGTCGAAGGTTGATTCCCATCATTACCGCGGGTTTGAAAGGAAGTCGCTCTCGATGTTAAGTGTTGAGAATAGGTCGGGATGCCAAAGAAGCTCCTTCTCCCTTTTTGCTTTACCATGGGGGTTAAGTGTCTCTGGATTTTCTCAATGTTCATCGGGGTTAAGAGATAGCTCTTCCTATTCTTTCAATCAGTATAAGTGTTGAGAAATCCATCATAGATCACCTTCCAATCAAACTCTTATGGTCGGCTAAGAAGTAGATTTGCAACATTCATAGGCACTATATCGAAGTCGATCTCATCCTTATATTACCCTGCTTTAAATGTGATCTACGCTCTTTTATGCATATGAACCATACACTTATCATTAAACCATTTTAATCCATAAGGTCGGGGATGCGAGTAGGTCGGCAATTTCATCTTTTCTACTAACTTAGCAGAAATGATGTTGGTATAGCTACCTCCATTGATAACCAAGGAACAGATCTTCCCATTCATTAGGCACTACATGTGAAATAAATTTTCCCTTTGTTCGAGATCTGCCCTTAGGTCAGCTCGTGTGGTTGTAATTAGGAGTTTATTCAGGTCTTCGAGATAGATATCTTCTTCTATCAATTGGTTGTCCGAGCTCTTATCACTTTAACTCTCGATTTGAGCCTCGAGCCCCTTGCCCTTCAAGACCATGACCCTTTTATTTGGACATTGGGATGTAATGTGTCCGTAGCCTAAGCACTTGAAGTACTTTACTTCTCAAGTTTTATTGCTAGGTGCCTTCTCTTTCTCGTCATGGATAGGTCAATTAGACTACTTTCTCTATCTTCTTTTCTTGCCTTCTCTTGGCATACCTCTTAGGCTCAGGGTTGCCTTATTGAGGTTGGCTACTCGGCCTTTGATGCCTTCTTCTCCTCTGCCTCTCCACTCTTAATGCTAAATTAATTAGCTTGTCCAAAGAGTTGAACAGCAACAATTCAACTATGTCGGCAATGTCGTCCTGGAGTCTATTCAGGAATTTAGCAATGGTACGGTCTTGTGGCTCGACAATCTCACATCTCGTTATTAAGGTCTTAAACTCTTGCAAATATTCTCCAATAGCATTTTGACCTTGTCTCAGGTGCTGGAAAGCACGGAGCATCTCCTGCTTGAAATAAGTCGGCACAAAGCATTGGTTCATCAATCTTTTCATGAGCTTCTAAGTTCTGATCAGCTCCTCTCCTTCGGTATCTCACTTAGCCATTAGCTTATCCCACCAAAGACTCACATATTCAACAAGGGATAATGAAGCCAACTTAACCTTTGCTCGATCATTGCACTTAAATAACTTCTCGACCCGGGGAACCCAGTCAAGGAATGCTTCGGGTCGATTACTTCCATAAAAGGTCGATAGTTTCAACTTAACATTGTCAAGTCATCAGCCAGGTGCTTGGGGTTCATCCCTTACATTCTGAGCTGGTTGATTCACCTCGATTCAGCTACTTCTATTAAAGCTTTGCTCAACCATGTTCCTTTTCGGCCTCGGCTCTCTTCTCCAGGCTTCTTGATTTGTTTCGGAGTCAACACTCCTTTCATTTCTTCTTCTTGGCTCGGGTTGGTTTTCTCTCCTTCTCGGCTCGATAGCTCTTCTTTGCTGTTAGTCACCATGATCAAGTTCATTAGAACTACTTCCACTTATGGGTGTTCTCTCCCTTCTTTCCTCTCGGCTATCTTGTCTACGGCCTTTGACCAATCTAATGAGTTATTGGATAGAGTCAGTGAGATTCTGAATCTGATATTCTAAGTTGTCAACATGTCACCTCAAGTTTCCGCAAAGACTATCACTAATGTTGTTGACACTATCCTCTAACATTCTTATCCGTACAGTAATTGACCAAAGAATTGAACAAACAACAAAACACTAATAGTAACGCAGAAACAACTATTACTTGGCTTCTGCAACTACTTACGACTACTACGAACAATATATTACACTGCAAAACAATAGTTAATAGAAATGTTAGAACCACAAATCTACCTTGAAGAACATTAGCACGCGTATCTCCCCAAAGCTCTAATACCAAGATGATAAGTATCAAAGAAATAGCAGCGGGTTGAGAACCCAGATTAGGTATTTGGAGTTCCAAAAGAAAAATGAGTATGAAGAATAGGAAGGTTTTTTATGTTGAATGTGAATGGATATAACTTACCAAGACACAAACACAATTAGGGGTTTGAGTTCGAAATAGAGTTTGATATAACTCACGAACACTAAATGTCACTTGGGATTCAAAGGAGGGTTAGATATAACTCATTAACCGATTCAAATGAAGGGGGATCCTAAAAATAAGATTGATAAGAATGCGGGAGAGATTAAAGAGAGTAATCGATAATCAATAATACGGTAAACGCAAGCTCTATTAGCTCAAGTACAACCTTACTCGAAAGAGGAAAGTTTTACTCTCCGTATGTGGGGAAATATCTTCACTATCTATATATCACTGTCTCTTTTACTACAAATGTTAGTATTTATAACAACTCCTAAACCCTAGTGGCAAAACTATAAGTAATATATAAGGCCTTAAACCCTAAAGAATCGGGCCCATAAATAAAATGAAGAAAAACGTGTACAAGAATACAAAACTGTGCGTTTTATAGGGCTCAACATGCAATCACTTGCCATATCTAGGAAGGAACAGGATTCGAACTGGGCGAGATTAGCAGTTAGATGTCCGAGTTTGAGGAGGAGCTCCTGACTTCTCGCAATGCTTGGTCAAGACACCAAAGAGGTCGGCCCACAACTATCTAGTTCTAAAATCAGTCACCATTGGTCTATCAAGATAGTGTCGAGTGGTTCTTTAGTCTTGAGTACTCGGCCTTGCAATTTCTCGGCACCTCGGTTAACAACAAACTTAATGCTGAGTATTTATTTTCCTTTCTCTCATCCTTCTGACTGCAACTCGACCTTGGTAAGCATTGATAGGCCTTGGCTTAGATTTGGTCGAAGGCTGATTCCCATCAAGTATGGTATGCAATTTGGAGGTTATAAACCCGATGTCTAAGTCAAAATTTGGTGTGATGGGTGGTTTGAAGATTATGCCAGTAGAATCAAGACATATGCCAATTGATTGTCATGCATGTCACAGGCTATTTCCTAAGCCTATTTTTTGCATTTGTACATTATATAAAGAGGTTCATAGTATGTAAAGCCCATGATTAAGGCGCGGTCTACTCCTTAAAATGTTCTAAATGTGTTTTGATATATTGAACCTTAGTAGGTGAGCTTGTATAATAGTCATTAAATCAAGTAGATCTTAGCTATCCAATCATGGAGACCTATGTATACAAGGGGGTGGTCTCCTCATTTGTAAACTACCCAGAAATACAAGTCAGATACTTACTTGAGTGCTTCTTATTCCTCTTTAAATAAGTATGTTCTCGTAAGTTCTAGTGAGGAAGACTGTCTTAGCCTCTTGAAAGAGTACCTAGAGAGTCTAACTATCGCATATGAGAGTTAGCAAACATTATGCACGTGACATTAAGTATCAAAGCTAAATCCTAGAAGAGATGGCCAGAATAGGTGCTTTAGATGTCGCTTAAGAGTATGCTGGAAGTCCCTTAACCTAATGATGGATCAAGAACTCACCCTTGAAAAGAAATCCCTGAGAAGCAGAGCCTCAGTCAAAGTTAAGATAGCTAGAGTGGAGTTAGTCATGGCTGACATGCTAGATTGAGTTCAGGGTATCAAGGAAGGCTTGGAGAAGCTGGAAAAGGAGCTCCCAAGTGATATGTTGATAGCCTTAAATGGAATTGCAAGCAATCTGTAAAAGAAGGATACTACCCTCAAAGAAATGGTGAAGTCTTTGAGGAAGGAGTTGGGAGATTCAAGGGCCTGAGTCCAACAATGCTTTAAGGTCAGATTTGGACTGAATCATGGTAGGGCCTTGGCAAGGTTGGATGTGCCTAAGCCTAAGGTTTTCAATGGCTCCTAAAATGCTAGGGAGATAGATAGCATTCTTTGGAGCCTAAAATAGTACTTTGATGCTATCGGTGTCCTAAATGATGCATCAAGGTAAGGGCAGCTCCTATGTTCCTTAATAATGGAGTTACCCTTGGTGGAGAAGACTGGTTAATGGGAGTAGGCGAGGAGCCAAGGAAATTAGAATGTAAGGGGAATTTAAGATGGAGATACGAGCCCAGTTTTACCCCAGCAATATTGAGAGGGTTGCTTGGGCCCAATTGAGGTGGTTAGAGCATAAGGCATCCATTAGGAAGTATGTGTGGAATTCTCAATTATTGTTGGAGATTCCTAATATAAGTGATAGAGATGCCATGTTTGCCTTTTGTGATGGCTTGCAGCAATGGGCCTAAATAGAGTTGAAAAGGTAAGGAGTTTAAACTTTAACCTAAGCCATGGCTACAACCAAGAGCCTCATGGAGTTTAGGTCATGTAAACGACCTTGGAGAGAGGTAATGGAGGGTAGCTATAGAAGAGGTGAGGGAGCTTGAGAAGAAAGGGGTCCAAGCCTAAGGAGAAGAGATGGAAACCTAACTCGAAAAGATAAGCCTCCTATAGAAGGAAGGGAATACCTTAGGAGGAAACCCTTTTGTTTCATGTGTAAAAGGGCACATAAATTAAGGGATTGCCCCATTCGAAATAAATTGGCAACCTTAATGGCAACATACAAAGAAGAAGAGGCCTAACTTAATCATAAGCAAGGAGTCTTTAAGAGGTTTGGCTCCATATAGAGTAAACCCACTAAGGAAGCTCGAAGCCTAATGTATGGAGAAGCATTGGTGGCAAGCTGAAGGATGAATGCCTTAGTTGACATTGGAGCAACCAACATATTCATTTCTCAAGAGGTAGCTACTAAGTTAGGTCTCAAAGTTCAAAGGGCAATGAAAGGCTAAAGACTGTCAACTCAGAAGAAGTCCCTACAACTGAAGTTGTTTAGGATGTTGATTTCTAACTAGGGCAACAGAGAGGAAAGTTAAGACTCGAAGTAATCCCCTTAGACGACAATGAGCTACTAATTGTCATAGATTTCTTTGATAAAGTATGTGCCCATATTGCTCAATCGGCGAACTGTATCTTGATAATGGATAAAGTGCAATAATATGTGGTTCTAGTCAGTCGTAACCTTAGTTGATCCAAAAAGCTTCTATATTTTATGCAGGACAGTAAAGAGCTAAGAGAGAAGAACATTAGGGACCAAAGCTTAAAGAGGCCAGAACCAAAGGCACTCGAGATGCTTAAGGTGAAGGGAGAGACTCTAATAGAGAGCCCCAAGGAAGAGCCCAAGTTGTAGTTACCAAGAAGAGAAGTGGAGCTAAAAAGGAAGAATATATAAATGAAGATAGAAGTACTTTAGCCTATGAGGCGAAGGATCCAGAGCTTGGGAAAGCACTAGAGATGATTAAGGAAGGCTTAAACCAAGATCCTTAAGCCATGCTGGTGCTAAAACAAGGATGATAGACTAAGGAATACTGAAAGGAGGATAGGTTGCTTTATCGCAAGGGATGATACATGTCCTAAATCATAAGGACCTTCGAATGAGAATTACAGAGAGGTATCACAATTCGAAAGACCTAACTCATCTAAATCTCTAACAAATATTGGCTAAGGTAGAGGATAAGTTCCATTGGCCAAAGATATAAGAAGATATAAAAGCCTTTGTGGAAGCTTGTGGAGTATGCCAAATAGAAATAAAGGAGACCCTAACAGCCATACAGAGGAATCTCACCTAGGGTATAAGGCAAGAAGGCAGGAGAGAAGCATAGAAAATCTTGTAAGGGCACTTAATGCGAGGTCTGGTCCAAGCCAGCTATCTTACTTAGAGTACTTAGTAAAGTAGAAGGGTCTACCCTAAAGTGAAGCCACTTAGGAGAATGCCGCGGATTGCTTCATTTTGGACCAAGTAAAAGAGTTCTCTTGGGAGTAGAAAGCCATAGGCACATTGCCAATTTAAGTGAGGGAGAATGTCACGAGCTGTTTTGGCAAGCCTATTTTTTGCTTTTGTACATTATTTGAAGGGGTTCATAGTATGTAAAGCCCATGACTAAGACCCGGTCTACTCCTTGGATTGTTCTAGAAGTGTTTAGATATGTTAAACCTTGATAAGTGAGGGTAAGTAGAGTAAGGTAATTAAGATTGTATGATAGCCATTGGATTGAGTAAATCTTGGTAGTTCAATTATGGATGCTCTTTGTATATAAGGGGGTAATCTCCTTATTTGTAAACGATTTAGAAATACAAATCAGATACTTACTTGAGTACTTCTTATTCCTCTCTAAGTAAGTGTGTTCTTATGAGTTCTGGTGAAGAAGATTGACTTAGCCTCTTGAGAGAGTACTTGCAGAGTCTAAGTGCCATATGTAAGAGCTAATAAACACTCTGCAAGTGACATACTCATGAAGACTTGGTGATCATTCGACTAGCACAAAAGGCTAGTTGATTAGAGTGTGAAAGTGGTTGGCTAATCATGTTAGAAAGTGTTTACTAGAGATGGCTACGGTTCGATTTGATATGGTTCACTACTTCAAGCTAAAACGAACATAATATTACGGTTTGGTTCTTTTTTTAAGTGAAACCTAAATTTATGTTTTTAAATGGTATGTTATTACACACATAAATGTGGAAGTATCTAGGGATAAGTGGGTAACCTTGTTATATACTCACCCATATCTTATTTGATCAAGTAAGATCTAGATAAGAATTAAGGATCATAGGGTAGGTTTTGAATACAAATTTTCCAAAACCTACTTTTACATGGTAGAGTATGGGTTATACTTTTTCATTTACCTCTCTTATTTTATTTTTCCATTCTTTTCCATTTGCTAAATAGTAAGACTACATAAACTTAAAATAAAGAATATAGGAAAAATTACATTTTGTTTTATTAATTTCACATATTTCACTACAAGTCCCGTAGGTTTCGCATGAGAAAACTTATAATATTATATAGGGATTGCTTTTTTGACATCACATAAACCTGAAATTTATTATAAAAAAAATTGCATGCTCCACAAGGTACCCTATACCCTGTAAGTTTTGCAGTGTACAACTTCTTGGGTAGTTTTAGGTTGCTATTGGATAAGTCTCAATCACATATTTCATTAGTTAATCCACCATCACCTACACTATATTATGCTTATTCTTAGTCTTAGGGAGATGTGTGGCAAAATTTATGGTCACATGCTCCCACTTCCACTCTCGTATAGATAAGGATAACAATTCTCCAATTAACCTTTTATGTTCAATCTTTATTATCTGATATATGATACACCTGACAACATATTTTGCAATTTCATATTTCATGTTATTCCACTAGTAGTGCTTATTTAAGTCCTTTTAACATCTTAGTATTTTCAAGATGAGTAAAGTACCCGAAATGACGTGTTTCTCTTAAGTTTTTCGTTTAAGCTCTTCTTATTTTGGTCTACATAGCCTACATCCATACCTCAAAAGACCTTAGCATCAATATTGGATTTATCTGCTTTACCTTACTCCTTTCTACTCTTGATCTGCTGGATACCTGCATCCTCAAACTGTGTAACCTTTATTTTGTCCATAATAGTTTTGCTGAATGTGTAGATTAGCTAATCTAGCCCCTACCTATCAAGTCATTATCTCTAACTCTAGTCTACGCATGTCCTCAAATAGAGGCTTTTGTTGTGTGACTAATACTGTTATCTTGCCTTATTTCTTCTTGTTGAGAGCGTCTACCACTACATTCTCTTTACCTAGATAATACTAAATATCAATATTGTAATCTTTAATTAACTCCAACCACTACCTTTATTTTAGGTTCAACTCCAATTGCACAAAAATGTATTTTAAACTTTTTTGACCTGTAAAGACTTGAGACCTTTCACTGTATAGATAATGTCTCTAGTGCATTAAGGCTATAACAACCATTGCTAACTTCAAGTCTTGAGTGTCAAGCCCTATTTTCATTTTTCTTAATTTAATCTATACTATGCCCAACTCATTTAATATATATATTACTCGAAATAAAATTAAATAAAAACATTTTTTTCAGTTTTTACAAAATATTTTTTAAAATAATTTTTGAGTCCCCAATTAGTAAAACTGGTAAAAAAAGTAAAATTAGGGTTTTTATATGAAAAAACCTTAATTTAACCACTAGTTAACAAATTTGCTAAAAAATTAACTTTTCAAAAAATAAAACGGAAAACTAAGCTCGAAGGTTAACTTATTAAGACAAAAGTCATCATGCGATAATTATTAGAAATTAGGTAATGGGCCTTTATATTTATGATTTCTCTAAAAATGCAAAAATAGGAAAAATGAATGAAATAATAAAAAAAAAATTTACTTTTTAATAGTTGTCCTAAAGGTGCCTGCATGCCTATTAGTCGAAATCAAACTAATGTAGTTTTGATTTATTTTAGAAAAACTTTAGTAGATTGATTTTTTTTTTAATAAAAAACCAGGCCAGATTTATGTTTATTAACCATCTCATTATTAAAAAAAAAAACTAAGGAAACCCTAATCTTTATTTCCAGTTTTGAAAAAACCTTAAAAAGACCTAATTTTTGAAAAAAAAAAAAAAACCAAAGTTAAGATTTCTTATTTTATGAAAAACCACCTATGTGACAAGACAATTTTTATTTTCTAGAAAATCCAGTAGATGCCTAATTTGTTAAAAAAATGTAATTTTAATATGAAACATGTAATCTTATCTAAATCTTTTAAGATATACAATCTAGATGCAAATCTTATCCTAAAGATATGAATCTTGAGAAAACATGCAACTATACCCTAAAAATACAACTTTTTTTAAAAATATGTAATTTTTCTAAAAATATGCGAGAATATTAAAAATGTAAATTTTATGTAAATATATGCAATTTTTGTGAAAATATGCAAAAGATGCAATTTTTTGACAAAAGATGCAAATTATATAAAAGAAATGCAATTTTTATTCGAACATGCAATTTATTGTCAAAAAAGAGATAAAACATGCCAACTTTTGGGAGAATATGCAATTTTTCTAAATGATGTACTTTTGACAAAAGAATTGTGATTTTGATGATGAACATGCAAGATATGCAACAACTACTAACACTGAAAAATAACACAAAGACCTACAAAAAACCTATGTTAGTGTCTGGTCTATATAAATAAAAAAAAAATCATAAGCTACTAAAACTAATAATACTAAAGAAATAAAAAATAAAAAATACAACTATGTACTATCCTCATTAGGAGTGGGTTCAATCCAAGGGAGACTTGTGTGGGTTGAGTCAACTGTAGACAAGTCATAGAGCTCTTAAGTGATTCAGGACGAGTTACAACTCTTCTTCAACAATGTCTACTCTAATGGCTTCCTACAGTAAGTTTATGTGCACTAATTTTTAAGGGAAATTACGATTTCATGTAACTTAGATTATTAAAAACATATTTGTTAACAATGCCTTAGAGAAAAATGGTGGTTTTGAAAGATTGGGTGGTGGTTGGTACAGGTTTAGGTAGAATAGGCAATCATGCTTATAGGTTTGGGTTTACAGTTACACGAGGGTCTATTAGGTGTCATGGGTCCTACTATGTGCAGTGGTGGTCATATGGGGGTTGTTAGTTGCTGCGCAAGGTAGAGAAGGGTGGTAAGGTGTTAGGTTGGAATGATGTGCTGGGTTACGTGGGTTTGAGCTAAAGGTAAGGATGAGAGTAGGCGTTATATGTGGTGTTGGGTAGTTGCATGGCTATCTTGCTGTGGGTGTGTGGTTGTGTAGTGGTGTAGATGTTAACTGGGGCGTAGTTGTCATTGGTTGGTATGTGTGCATAGTTGGGGTGTTGTTGTAGTTGACGATGGTCGTTTAGTTGGTGTTGAATGGATGACAAATGTTAGTAGTCAAGGATCTGTCATGGCTAGAGTTACAACGGTTGTGAAGAAGAGAGAGAAGGTCGAGTTGTATTGGTGTAATGGGTTGTGACTGTATCAATGGTAAGGGTTGAGTGGATGATAAGGGAAGACGATTGCTGTTTGCTGCTCATAATGTGCCTTCCTCTTGATTCTGTTATCTAAGCTTCTCTTATAGTTTTTCAATTTGCAACTAATTTGTAACTCGGATTAACTCAAATCGACTGTGAGATCCTCATTCTAGCAAGTAGGACATTAGCATGGGGAAATTTAAGATATATGTGAAAATCTACTTTGCATAACTCTGAACATATGTTAGGACCACAAATTAATAAAACGACTTAGAGAATCTAGGTATTCGAAATAGAATTATAAAATAATAATGCAAGTTAAAAGTTAAAAATATTTTTAAATTCACT
This sequence comes from Lumnitzera littorea, assembly GCA_024138015.1. Lineage (NCBI taxonomy): Eukaryota > Viridiplantae > Streptophyta > Magnoliopsida > Myrtales > Combretaceae > Lumnitzera > Lumnitzera littorea. Next base: position 25,146,944 of record JAMXBB010000012.1, read on the forward strand.
TGTTAATTGTTTAAATAAGAAAACCATGAAATTTAAAACCCAGTTTAACTAAATCTCAGACCTAAATTAATAATATAGAATTTAATAAAATAACAAGTGGCAACCCTTAGAAATGATAATTGCAAAAACATATAAATAAGTTAATCAACTGTAATAGAAGGATTATGAACTCTTAAATTTAAGACGCCTATGTAATCAATTCATTTAGGCTTGAAACCGACCATAGGACTCGAGAGTCAGTCAAAGCAACCATGTAAATTTAATTGTTGTAGCGTAATATTAAAATATTAAAGTAAGCTAAAATGGTAAAACTAGCACTTTCATTAGTGAAATTTTAAAAGATTTCGATTACCAACCCAACATATAAAAGACTTTAGAATCAACTAAATAAATAAGAAAAGTAATAAATGTTATGAAAAAATAATAAATAAGCAAATGAAATGAGATATTTAATAACAATAATAATAATAATAGGGTATAAGTAAGTATGCTTATAATGCAGAAGATTTAGTAGAAGTTTTATATAAAGATTAAAATTGACATAAAGTAATAAATATAATAAAATGTTTATAGAAAAATAATAAATAAAAGAGAGGATACGGTTTTCAAAAATCATGGATTGTCCATGGATTATAGCTAAAGATTATGCCAAAGAACCATGATTTGAGAGCACAGTTGTCAAAAACCATAGATTTGATTCAATGGTTTTGGGAGAGATAAGAAAAATAAGTGATAAGAGGAAAGAAGCAACTTTGACACATGTCTTCCATGCTTCTACTCCCATAATTAATCAAATCACTATAAAAACCCTTACGCACTTTATTTACACTCTTTAAGTACTTACAAATTAGAGGGAATTTGTGATAAAATTGAAAAGATTCTTTGGGAAACTTAAAAATTTTAGGAAAATAGGTACAAATCTACGAGATTAGAGTTTGGATACTTAGGGACAACTTAGAAGTTAACGGCTATCACCACCCTACAGTAAATCTACTGCCTATAGCTGCTAACAAGGCCTTCTCCATTGTCGATTACCGTAGCTCCTAAAACCAATGAGTTTAACTATTCACCTAATTTTCAACAATTCATTAAAAATATCCAATTTTATAAGAAAATTATGGAAAATTTTATTTTGACATTATTTTAAAGCATATTTTCATGTAAAATTGTTATTATTATAAAAATTTTTCATTTTATATATCATCCTTAAGAAATGGACTTTTCAGGGTCAATTTTTGATTTAATTTTCAAAAACCTAAATGATATAACTTTCCTAGCAAAATTTTTCTGTAAATACCTTATTACATATATAAAATTTCTATATAAAGAGTCTCTCTAAATATTTTCATTTTATCAAGGTCAATTTTTAATTTTAGGAAAAACCGATAAGTTGAAATAAAAAGAAAATCCATTATTTTTCACATGATTTTGTTATATGTGATGAATAATTTTTTGTTACATGCAGTAAGTTAATCTTGATTTTTTTTAATGGAAATAGGAGATTTTATTAAAAGATGGGTTTTTCGAAGGTAAACTTAATGGCTTTACTTAAATGGTTATGGGATTTTTCATTAAGTTAATAAATTGATTATTTTTGTTAAAAATCCTTAAAAATCAATAGTAAATTAAAGATTTTAGTTGTTTTACATAAAGTGTATTCACTTTAAAAACCATGATTTTTCAACTAATGTCTTTTAGGTATATTAGTTAATTAGATGTGTTTAGCATTCTTTTTTGTTGAATTTTAGGTTATGTAAGTTGATGTAGATGAGTTTCTAAACCATGAGAGTTTGATATCGATGGAGTTCCGGCATGGTTAGGCATGAACAAAGTAAAGAAAAGTGGGAAAAATGGTGTTTTTGGTGAATCGAGACAAATCTAATGCTTGTAAAAGATGCTATAGAAGTTCTAGATAAGCTAGTGAAGGAGCTGATAGCTATAGAAGGTTTCATAGAGGCTTCTGTAGATGCTAGTGCAAGCTGTTGACTTGTAGAAGGTATTGTGGAAACTTTCTTGATTGAGTTGACTATAAGTTACTACTGTAGAAACTTTAGTAGAAGGTTTCTTGATACAAAAATTATACACAAAGTTCCTATAAAAGGTTATGTAGAAGAGCTATTTGATAAGAAACGTTAGTTAAAATGCTAGTAGATGGTTATGTAAAAAGTTTCATATAAAAATATATGAATTAAAATACTAGTAGAAGCTTGAATAGAAGGTCTAATAGGCAAATAATGACTAAGGGCTCTAGTAGAAGCTATGTAGAAGGTATTGGAAACCTAAGAAACTTAGTAGAAAGTTAAGTAAAAGGTCTAAAAAACCTATATAAAGGTAATAATACTAAATATCCATAACCAACACCTATTGACTATTAAAAGAATGTTAAGCTAAAAAGAAAGCATAATAATTAAAACACTCTTACTCCAATGAATTACATTGAAATTGAAACATGACTTGCAATATAGGGATCGTCGATGACAAAAGACTAAGGCATCTGAGTTATAAGAGCAAATGGGAATCTAGATAAGTGGGATCACTGCTTAATGGCATTTTAGAGTAGTTAATTGTGTAGTTAGAGGTTGATGTGTACACTTGTTTCTGGTTGTAAAGTAGTTAATTGTGCACATGTAACGTGCATACTTGGAAACTATCTACTATGTTATTTGATTGTTATGCTACATGTTGTGATTACTTTGCTGTTTATCGCTTCTTGATTTCATTGTTGTAATTGGTTGGTGACCTCTAAATAGAGTAAGCTAAAACTTTGACATAAACACTAATTGGACATGCATTGTAACCCATTAGAGGAATGGTTAGGACATCTGACCAAATGCTGACCCTTTGATGAGACAGCTATAATTAGCCTTTCTCTAATCCTGATAGAACTAAGTGGTAAGAGAGGAAACCGTGATAGGATTGGGGGCATTAGGTTCGAAGGTAGTCACTATTAGAACCCAGAGGAGCGGTTAAGTTATGGTAGTACTACCATGTAATATAGGAAAATCTAAGATCAAGTACCATCCTTAATCAGGGACCTTCAGTGCATTACACAGGGCATCTTATAACTCCATCTTCCTCCTAAGAACCAGTGTCAAGTAATAACGGAGCATGCAATATAGAATTATGCCATAATATCTAAATCCAACATGAACATAAACAAATGTTGGGTATAAGGTTTCCCCTAGCATAAGTTATATAGAACCCAAAATAAGACAATACTAGTAGTCTACACTACTTAACATACTAAAGATACGTAAATAACTTAAAGAGTCCAAATGATATTTAAGTGATCTCTCATACTCTCTTCTTCTCCTCACTAACCAATCCTAAGCTAGAAAGGTTAACCTGGAGCATCCTATAGCTTAACTCCAACCAAAGATCCTACTATAATAACAAACTATAGGGAGATAAGCTACAACTACTTAATGGGTAACCTTCCTACTTTACTATCCAACAATAACAAGCAAGTTATTAATTAAATATATGAATGCATGATCAAGCATATGCAATGTAAATAGTATATACAATCAACCGGTAATTGTATACAGCATGGTTTTATGCCCACTGTTGCTTGGGTTAGGAAGTATTTAGGTATGTCAAGATTTCGATATCCATGTCTAATAAGAGTTCTTTTAACAATACAAACATCGTTAGCAATAAACACAGCTTTGCCTTGAGCAGAAGACGACAATCTCCAAAGCCAAGTAGATCCTAAAGGTCAAGGCAAGAACATATCACGCGAATACATCGCATGATAAATAATCACAACATATAATATCAATATGGATCCATTTATGCATGATCTCCCATTCTACTGTATAGTACTAATGCCCTTTAACTCATGTTATAAGATACAATACATGTCCGGTTTAATTGAAGGTCAAATATTTATTAGTTCTAGGTTCATGAGGTGATCAAGCAATTATATTCTAGACACTCTAATGTCCTAAGTTCTAATGCAACAAATAAGGGTATTTGAAATATTTTAAGATAATTTACAAGTAAGAATTAACCAAAACAAGCACATACAAGTTCCTATATATCCCAACATGCAATAAGTTCAATCATTAGATATAATTATATAGTACACTAACTACAAGTACATAATAAAATAAAATAAGTGGTAGTATATTCACTTTACCATAATATCTAACAGTTCCAACTCTATGAGTATTCTATTTATACTAATTACCTAGGCCTTCTTACTCTATATCCCCATTTTAACTGACTTCATATTTCATACGTAGTTTCTTCATTTTAACTTCGCTTTTACTGATCTTATAGTCGTTTTCATTGTTTTCGAGTGTTCTTTGATTTGTGAGGTCATTTTTTGGTTCTTAGGCCAGTAAGTTCTCGATTTGGGCCTTACAAGGTTATAGGCCTAAAAGGTAAGTTGGGTCACTTTAGGATTTGAGCCTAGTTTTAGGCTTAGTTTTTGGTCTTGAGCTTTATACTTAATATTTTGGGCTTCCTTTTAAGTATTTTGAATGAACTTTTTCTACCTAACACTTTAAATTCTCATCTTAGACCTTGGTGATACTCTTATGGGCCTAAATGGGCTCTTTTTTAAGGCTCTAACTCATTAAGGGGTCTATGGTGAGAGTCTTTGATAGGCTTTTAGGTTTAGTGAGCCTTTTAAATAACTTATTTTAAGCCTTTTAACATAAGGTTCAAATTTGTTCATCTTCTTAAATGGGCTTTAAACTTGGTTCTTTTGGGTTTTTTAAGCCTAATTTGCATTTTAAGGCCTTAAGCCTAAACCCACTTGTATTTTTGGGCTTAAGCCCAACCTTGACCCTAAGTTTAACCCACTTTTATTAAGTTTATAGATCTTATCATTAACATTAAGGTGGTCATTAACACCATTTTTAAGTCTCTAATTACTAACTTAGCTAGTTTAAGGCCTTAGCTTATCATTAGCCTACTTAACTTGGTTAATTAAGTTCTAAATCATACTTAGCACTAAATAAACATGTTATTAAGCTAATAAATTGAGATTTACAAATTTGAAGTCCTTATGAAAGTGGCAACCAACAAGTATTCCTAGGGCTTCCTTCTTTTTTTGGATGCAACGCTTGTTTTTAAGGTGTTTTTCCTTAATCAAAACTACACTTTTACTTACTTAGGGTTATTATTATTGCATAATATGTGGATGACAAACAAGATGGGGACTAGGGAAGGGGCGGTACACTTGGTGGGATGGGAGTTTAGTGCTTATCTAGGTGATTTAACTCTAAAACTAACAAAACATTACACTTCTCTACATGTTAATATCAAAACCCTAACTAAAGAGTATTTTGCTTTCATTAACCATGTTTGTTCTTCATGAAAACATCCTAAATCATCTAAGGCATGGCTGTAAAGTAAATGATATACATTAAAATACAACTTCCTAGCATTATCCTAAAAGAAAAACAAGGAAAAACTAAGCCTAAACACTTATCAGAGCTAGGAGTATGGAAGGCCTCCTTATGTGTGTATGTGTGTGTGGGTGAGCCTTGTGTGTGTGTGAGGGTGTGAGTGTGTCAGACAACAAGAGGGGTGTGTGTATGTGACGTGAGGCTTGGTGGTGGGTGGTTTAGTGAAGTGGTGGTAGTGGCTAGCGATAGTAGGTGCATAGGTAGTTGGTGGAGGAAGTTTAGAAGTGTTTTTGGAGTGTGATGTTTTAGAGAATGTTTTAGGGTTTGAAAAATGAAGAAGAATTAGTAAGTGAGGGAGTGAATGGCTGGCGTGAAAGGGGAGAGAAAGAGTAGGGGACAATGTGTATGTATTTTAGAAAGGGAGGGACTTAGTTCAAATGGGGACCATGTACTCCCTTGCTTTATTACCAATTAAAGAAAGATCTTATCCCTTTAGAGTACAAGATATTTTAAGGTCATTAAGACGTTATCTTGTGATCCTTAATTATGTTTAACTTGTAGTTAATTAAGATGTGACGAAAGTTGGTTAGGGATTAAGGTTTGTTTAGGGTAATTTATGGTAGTTAAGCATAATTAGGCTAGTTAAGTGTAATTAGGGTATGTTTAAGGTTTTGTTAAGTTTTGATATTACACTTTAGTTAATCTAAGTACCCTACACATGTACTTAGGGTTTCATTAGGGTTTGATGCTCGTTTATAATTGTTCAATTTGCATACGAGCTTAGAAATTAAGGTTTTAGTTTATTAGCGATATCGATAACTTTTAATGATGGATTTAGTCTTACTATTAGGGCTTATTTGTCATGTTAAGGTATTTGGTTAATTAATTAGAACTTAGCAATTTTTTTTATGATTTTATTACCTTTCTAGGGTTTTTTGAGTATTAGGGTTTCTAGGGTTTTAGGGCCTCACTTCTTTTAAGGTTTTGGTTTAATGTTTAGAGTTCGATTCTTTCACTTAGGGTTTTATTATTATGTTTGCATAATTCTAGGGACTATCCAAAGACCTTTCATCTAGCCTTACTTTTGGTTATTGAAAACTTCTCAGGTTTATAATAACGGGAGAAGTCAGGTCTCTATTGCACAAGCTTGAATTGGCTCGAAGCTTGAATTTGCTCGAAGCTATGGCATCGCGCCTATGAGTGTAATCTCCTCAACCCGGGTTAGAGCTAGTGTAATTTTTCTATCTTCATGATGGACCAAATAACATCGTGTGGATGGCATACGCTTGTTGCGTTACATTGCATCTAATTAACTGAATGACAACCCTGCGTAATTGTTGTGCTGTGTATGCTTCCGTCTCTATGTCCATCTCCATCTCCGTCTCCTTACTAAGCAATGGTTGCTCATATCTTCATAGTTCTTTTGCAAGTCCTAAAAAATAGATACCAAGATTGATATCAGGCAAGTGCACCTATTAGTTTTAATATAGCGGAGTGAGTCCGAGTCGATCCCTCAGAGACTTCGAGTACTAATATTAACCTTAGCTCTATTATCTAACTAGAAAATTGTGATGGGTTGAATAAATTAAAAATACTAAAATTAACAAATTAACTTAATTATGAGACTTGATTAAGCAATTTAGAAAGCAATAAACTTAAGAACGACTTCGAGAAGGCAAATAACGTATTTAGGAATTATTTCCCTTAAAGTCTAACATGTGATCGCTTAAAACGTATCAAATTCAATCTTTATTATTCTTGACCAGAGGAATTCACAGTTAAAGTTAACACCTTTCTCAAGCATATTAATCCTTATCCTAAATTATTTACAGGAATTTCTTCACTTAGTAATATAATTTAGAATCGCATTAATATATAAAGAATTCCCACATAAAATAACAACTTTCTGGAAGAAACATGTAACTTATCTCTAAGGACACATGTAATTCTCTTCAATTATGTCAAGATCTCATTACATATGTGATTTCTCAATCATCATGCATAATATCATAGATTGATACTCTAGAAATATCAATTAACAATTAAATAACATAATTGAATTAAGAAAAGATATAAACTTTATTGAAAATTATCAATAAATCTAATAGTCACATGAAATCCTAGGTTTTACAATCCTAAATACAAGAATCTTAAGCTATCATAATGAAATTAAAAACAAATTGCAACAAAATCAAGAAATAAAACATGAAAAACCCCTTTTGTTGATGAAAACCTCTTCAATCTCTTCAATCTTGAAGTTAGATGTTGCTTTCGCCTTTTGCTCCACATTTTCTTCAAGTCTCTTCTCTTTTGAATGTCCCATGTTATGGGTAAAACCCTAGTAAGTTTTTTTATAATGTACTGTAAAATTCCTTTTTTCGTCACCAAACATAGCTTGGGACATAGTTATGTCTCCAAGTTGTGTAACTTATTGACCTTAGCACTTAAAATTTTTCTGGATGGACACAGCTTGGGAACACAGTTGTGTCCCAGACTGTGTAACTTTCTGACCAAAATTCCTATTGTTTATGTAACTTCAAAACTTTATAACTCATTCATTTGAACTCCAAATTAAGTGAAACTTGATTCCTTTTCTTCGTTTTTAATCTAAGAACGCGTTCAAATCTTGAAATCAAAATTTTACTCAATTAAGTATCAATTTCTTTTAAAAAAACAAAGATGTAAGGGAAATACGATAAAATCACCATGTGAAATGTATTTAAAATAAGAGTTATCAAAGATCACCCAATCCTTAGGTGTATAAGGATGGATAACGGGATTAGAGTGTGGAGCAAATAGATTGGAATATTCTTTTATCTTTATTTTGGAGTCAATTAGGTCATTTGAATAGCCCAGACTAATTTATAATATTATATTTATTGTAAAAATGATGATGGATTCTTTTATAAATTTTCATGTACAAAAATTTCGAGTATTTTTTTTCAAGGAATTATAATAATCAAATTTCTCTTTTTTAAAGAAATGTATGAACCAAATGTATCTATTTTACTTTAGTTATTGAATTAAATGTTACGCCCCGAAGTCGCGAAGTCGCAACAGTCCCGCCGTGTAAACCATTCTATGATAGAAACTGGCCTCACAGTTCCTACCATAAAGATAATCTACACAAGGCGTCGACGACCACTCGCTTTAAAGTAAACAGTTCGATTAAAGATTATACTACAAATATGATAAGTAACTCAAATTACTATTAAACATAGATAATCATATAAATAAGTCCACAGAGCTTCCCAGGAAGATTTACATAATAACTACAGTTTACTAATTTACAGAATAACTAACGGTCTTCATCCTTTAACTACAAGGTCAGTCTGGTTACACATTAAGCTAAATAACTTGATCCTCACACCCCTGGCTTCAAAAAGACTAACCTTTGGATAATTGTAGGGGGGCATGGTACTTGAAGAGATTACAAATCAGAACCTGCAAAAGGATCTATAAGGGTATGAGCAACTTCAGCTCAGTAAGTTGAATTGGAGACTCGTGAATGCATACAAGCACAAACAGGGTTATCAAACAATTATTTTCATGCAATGCAACAATCAAGTGTCATCGCACAACGTAGTCCGGTCCGTTGTGAAATCAGAGAAATTTCACCCGCTCCGATCCGGGTTGAGGAGTTCCATGTTATGCAGCAGCTCACAACCAAACCCAGGCTTGTGCAATGGAGACCTTGCTCCTCCCGCGACTACCTTCGAACCATTGACTTCACCCCCGCCGCGACCTCCTCTCCTGTCACTTAGTTCGACTGAGGATGAAGAAGGGACCATTTTGTAATCCTGCGCTATCCCTTTCGAAGGGGTCGGTATTTGGTTGGAGATTCCTATGATCCCCTAACAGGTTGCAATGCATGACGTTTTCGGTTATTATGGTCGACTAAGATTAAATTCCGGTTAAGGTTTTCAAACAAGTTCATACCAATTAAATCAGTCACAAAATCACTCACAGCACAAATTCCAGCACGAATTCAGATACATCAAACACATGCGCAAACTACTTACAATCACAAGTATATACAAGCCTGAGTCTCCAAGCACTACAAAACTAGTACTCTATTACAATAAGCAATAACCCAACTTACTTGAATTTGCTCGATCGCTCGATCCTCAAATTGCGAGCTGATTTGTTTCTGGGTATCCTATAATGCAAAGAGGTCCTTTTAGTACTTATTTTTATGGATTCTTATTCTAATTTATAATGTAACTCATTTTCCTCATATATACCTACAACGTATTAATAATTCGTTGTATTTTATTTCGGGGTTCGGCTCCTAAACTAGACTCTAGTTTTAATTCCTAAGTCGTAATTAGGCTCGAATCCCAATGTAACATTAATCACCTTATGCTCGGGTATTCAAATATCCTATTGGGTCGTAATTTTGGTATTGTAACTATTCGGTACACACTAACCCTAATTGGGATATCGGATTTATTCCCGATGTGTAAAAATCTTACATTTTAAGATATTTACTTAAAATTAAATATTAATTCCGATTTATTATTTTTCTGATTTCAATTATAATATTATCTAAATAACTTTATTTTTTTAAATTTTGTAATTTATATTTTCACATATTCCTAATTTCTCATATTCTTTACCTAATTTCCCTAATTACCCATAATTAGTACCTAAAAGCTAGGATTAGGGTTCCACTGCAGAGATTAACTTACTTAATCATCTAATCAAGATCCAAATCAGTAATTAACATCCTAATTACCTAATTAATCCCAAATCACCTAATTTTACCATCATTTTAGGGCTAAAAATTAACTTAAAATTTTTGAAAATTAATTTAAAAAAAAAGGGCTTCGTAGCACTATTCTAAATCATATGAGAATCCTACAGAAAAATTTTGAGCCCCAAACTACATCCCTAAGCCTATTTAATTTCCGGTTTAATCATGCTCGGTTTTGATCAATTTCTTAAGAACCCTATATTTCCAGACATAATTAAACTAAATCAATATTTTTCCCTAAATCTACATACAATAAAACCTCATAATAACAAGTTTCATAATTTTCTGGGCAAAATAACTAATTTTACAAAATTATACAAAAATCGGGATGAGTAAATGACTAACCGGTTCAAGGATTTCTGGCCGTCCAAACCCGGTCCAAGGCTGTCGGCCGGTCCAGACGCTGGTCCTAGGGTAGGGTGGTGGTGGTGGTTCGATCCCAGGTGGTGGTGGGTGGTGGTTCTAGTTCACCTTGCTAATCTGCACAGTTTTCTTTTTTTTTTTTTTCTAGAATTTCTCTCGATTTTTCTTGTGTTTCGATTTTTCTCAGATTACAAACTGTCCAAATGTCTTCTGTGAATTTTTTCCTTATTTATAGACAAACATAGTAATTAATGTGCATTAATTTGATGTGATTTTGTCCATTTCCTTGATTTTAGGCTTTTAGTTTGACAAAATCTTATTGGCTAATTTTTTTTCTTTTCAGCCACGACCTGATCTGGTTGCAGACCTCTCCTTCTGATTTTTTTATAATTATTTTGTATTTTTATTTAATTATTTACTTAATTTTCGGCCTATTTTAGCAATTACGCGTATTTTTATCTACACGTAAATACATGTAGGGTACACGTGAACATTCCTAAATATTATTTTGGTCATTCTAAAATTTTTAGTATACATATAATCTATCTCTGCTAATTTATTAGTTATTATATTACACTTTTTGTATTTTCGGTAATTAGCAGTTATTATGCTTAAAATTTGAAAATTTTATAGTCTCCTATTTTACTACTTACTTTCTTAAATTTAAGTTTACAGGGTCAGTTTTACTGGTATTTTGCTAAATAGTTTATAAATTGGGTTTGATCGGATCCTTTAGCCGATCGTCCTAAACCTTGGGTTTTAAGTTCAAACCTATGGTTACTTGGCTTGGCTTTAGGGCTTACATTAAAGATGCTTCAGAGTTGTTTAGTCATATATGCTTGTGTATATCAAGTCTATGATAACAGCTGAGTAGTTAGCTTCTGTTATAGGTTGGTGTATATAGTGAGACTGTTACAACTTTACTACTTTCTAGGCATGACATCGGCCAAAGAGGAGAGTTAAATTCAGACTTGATTTGATCATATCTTATTTTCATGAACATTCGTATAAATCTTTTTAATATTTAGGATTTTTATTAAGGATCTAATCATGTTCCAACCAAATCCGCAAATAAAAGTAAAGATTTGATCTAGATTTGATGTCATTGGATTGTATCATTTTTTCATTTTCCTCTACTTTCTTCTTGTTTCTCAGTCGATAGAAGAAAAAAAAATATATGTATATATATTTTAGGCACATGCATGCATGCTAACCAACTAAGCTAGTGTTCATTTCTCGATATTTTAGGCACTCAAAATATATTTAAGCTTTTCAAACTGGCCCATCTTTAAATTTATCTTACAAACCTAAGCTTAGTTCATCTCAACTTGTTCTAAAATAACCCAAACACATTTAAGTAATTCAAAATATACATGCTAAAGATTTTTTCAACATGAATTCAATATAATAAATTCTAAATCTTGTTTTTCTATTTATCCAGTTGAAATTATTTAAAATTCAAATTTTAAATTGAACAAAAACCTACTGACATAAACTCAAAATTTTACTGGACTTTTCTCAAAATTATTTTTTGTAATGAAGCCCAATTTTTAATGACTCAGAATTTATCAAGTTGTAAGTATATTTTTAACTATTGCCTGAACCGACCCTAAATGACCAATTGACTTGACTTGGATATTTTCTACACTTTTTATTTTTTCAAATTTTTTATTTTATATTTTTCAATTTTTTTTTAGGTTTTTTCAATTTTTAATTTTTTTGAATTTTTTTTTTTGTAAACTTAGCCTAAAATAAATAAATAAAGAAATAAAAATAGGGGAAAAATGAGGTGTCTACAGTAAGTAGGGTAGTTCTTTTCGTGTTGCTTTAGTTGCTAGGAAGCATAGGCAATCACCTTTCCTTCTTGTATCAAAACATACCCCAATACTTGTATGTAAGCATCACTATACATAACGTACTCCTTACTACTCCGGGTTAATGCCAACACTAGGGTTGAAATAAGTTTCTTTTTAGCTTTGTAATACTTAACTCATACTCTTCATCCCAAATAAACTGTACTCCCTCTTAAGTCAACCTAGTGAGCGGTGCTACTATTTTAGAAAAACCCTCAACAAATCGTTTGTACTAACTTACTAACCTAAGAAAACTTTTTATTTCAATCATTGACTAGGGTTTGGGTCGTTCTACCATTGCTTTAACTTTCCTAAGTCAACAAAAATACCTTCCTTATTTACCATATTCTCGAGAAAAGACATTAGCTCAAGCCAAAACTTGCACTTCTTAAACTTAGTATATAGTTTCTCTTATGTTTAAGAAAAGACATCTGTTCAAGCCAGAACTTGCACTTCTTAAACTTAGCATACAGTTTCTGTTACACCTCGAAGTAACAGAATCAACAATTTTACTATGTAAACCAACCTAAGATAGTGACCGATCTCTCGGTCGCTATTATAGATGTGATTTACATAAGGCTTTTACAATTACTTGCTTTGAAATAAACAATTCATACAAAATTATTGATAAAATTTCATACAAAACCTCAGGACATATTCATATATATATATATATATATATATATATAGTCTTATGATCCTAGGAGATATTTATACACCATAGTAGTTTGATAAGTAAAATATTACATAGTCAACTCATATATCTAAGAGTTATTAACAAAACTCTTAAAGACTCTATTAATTAGCCATTTTGATCCTTACTTCCCCAGAGTTTTTCAAAGGAAACTAACCACTTGCTAGTTATAGTACGATATTTTAGTCAACACCTGCAAGAAGATTCATAAGGATATGAGTAATCAATAGCACAGTAAGTAAAAATGGAGACAGAAGAATGTATAATAAACACAAGTAAGGTTCTCTATCAATTAATTAAATGCAATACCACATACAACTGCCATTACATAATGTTGTCCAGTTTGTTGTGAAATTAGAGAAATTTTACCCATTTTAAATCGAGTTCGAGGAGTTTCAACACATAATGCAACAGCTTATGACCAAACCCAGGTTTAATGGAGGCACCACTCTCCCCATGACTATTTTTCTAACCACTACTTTCATCCTTACCACAACCTCCTTTCATATCTCTTTGTTTGACTAAAAATGAAGAAGAGACCATTATGCTACAACGTTATCCCTTTCTAAGGTGTTGGTATTTGGTTGGAGAATCCTAGTCTTCCCCTAAAGGATTGCAATGCATGTCCAATTAAGGGATTTAGGTCAAATCTAGGTAAGTTCAATTTAAGGTGATCAACTAATTTCACTCCACACAAATCATAGCAAATCGCCAAAGCAAAGCATCAGTATACAACCCAATAATCATAGACATACAGGCATGCACACAAGTTTCTACCTACAAGCATAAATAAATACAATCCTAAGTCTTCGAGTATCATAATATAATACTCCAAAATACAGTAACACATTGATCCCAACTTACTTGAAATCTTCGATTTGATTAACCAAACTCGATGCAGGATCAACTTGTCACTACTTGCTCCTATAATATAAATACTCCTTTAGCATTTATATCCTTATTATATATAAGCTCTTAAATCGTAATTTTACTCAATCATCTAAGTTTTATATTACTTATTATGAACTAATCCTACACTAGTTCCTTATTTGGTTTTTAAATCAGTTTCCGTTTTAAGTTCTAATTCAGCTTCCGGTTACAGTTTTTATTCATAAATCTTAGGAAATCCTTTCAATCCAATATGTGAAATCCATACACCTATATTTGGGTATCCTAAATTTATTATTTAGCTCATAGCCGGTATTATGGTCTATAGGGTGTACTCTACTCCTAATTTAACTATCAAATTTACTCTTGATATAATAATAACCTATATTTTTCATATAATTTCCTAAATATACATTCTAAATTAGATTTCTATGATATTCCTAATATTATAATATTATTAATTTTAACATAATATTTTCTACTCATTAATTTCATATATTCACATATTACTCATTATTACCTAATTTACACATAAAACACATATCTAACCTCTTCAACATTATAAATACCATCTCCCATCAACAATTGACATTCTCAGATGTCCAATTACACACAAAAAGAAAATTTTCATCAATTTAACATTAAATCACCAAAAAAAGCTTAAAAATAATTTTTAGGTATGATTTTAAGGCCTAAAAAATTAAGCAAAATTTTGAAAAATTAAGTTTAAGGAAAAATATTCATAGCACTTCAATATATACCATAGCCAATACACACAAAAATTTTGAGGTCAAACCTATATCATTAAGGTCATTTAAATTAAATGCGAAAATTAGCCCAAGTTTAGTAATTTCTTAAGGACAATATATCCTGGGACCTAATTTTATGAAATTGATATTTTTTCCAAAATCTACATAAAAAAATACCTTAGAATACTAAATTTCATAAAATTTTCGGCCACTAGCGATAGCTCCACCTATGTTGATAGCTTCAAGCAATGGGTCAGCTGTTTAGTGGTGGCATCCGTTCCTCTCCATGTGGTCGTTAGGTGTAAGTTTTTCTTTAATGCCCTAAATGCACACTATTTTGTCTATCTGTGTAAAAAAATATTTTCTCTTCTCTTCTCTCCTCTCCCTAATTTTTCCAAAGCTCTTAATTAACCAAAATGGATTCTAGAAGGGGTTTGCTGAATTTATGGAGTGGTTTAGGGTTTTTCTTTAATTTTCCTTATGCCAAATGTCCCTTTTTCTTTCTCTTTTTACTTTCTATTTGGCCTAATTTTATTGGCTAATTTTCCCTCTTTCATCCCTAGCTTGTCACACTTAATATTTGGGCAATTCCATACTTTCTAGTATTTTTCTTGATTTTTTTATAAATTTTTCTTATTTAATTAGCATTATTTTAACAAATTTTAGTTATTTCAAATAATTTCGGGTATTTTTTACTTATATGTAAATACATATATAGTATAAATAAATACTCCTAAATACTATTTATGTTATTTTATGATTTTTAGTACACAATAATTTATCTCTATCAATTCGTTAATTATCATAACTTATTTTATGCATTTTCAATAAATAGTGAGTAATATGCATATAACTTAATATGATAATACTATATTATTTTATTATTTATTTTCCTAAATTCAAACTCATATAATCACTTTTACTAATATTTCTAATTTCGTTGTAAAATTTATACTCAATTGGACAATTTACCCAATTGCTCAAAATTTTATGTGTCAACTTCTGAATACCTAATTGTGGAGTTTACAATTTGTTTGCCCATAACTTGCTCAACACCATCTTCAAATGCTTTTCATGCTCTTCTTTGCTTTTAGAGTATATTAAGCATGGTCTATGAAAATTGCCACAAACTTGTCTAAGAAAGCTCTAAATACTTTGTTCATTAAATCCATTAATGTTACAGGTGCATTTGTCAAACTAAACGACATTACTAAGAGCTTAAATAGACCGTAGCAAGTTCTGAAAGTTGTCTTTTGAATATCCTCCTCTTTGATCCTCAATTGGTGGTACTTTGATCTCACATCAACTTTAGAGAATACTTAAGCTCCTTGCAACCGATCTAACAAGTCGTCAACTTTAGGGAAAAGGGTACTTGTTATTTATAGTCACTTTGTTCAACTTCCTATAATCAATACATAACTTGATGCTACTGTCTTTTTTCCTAACAAAAAGTACGAGTACACCCCATAGTGAAACACGTGGCGTAATAAAATCCTTCTCCTATGGTTCTTCTAATCGAGTCTTGAATTTTACCAACTTCGTAAAAGCCATTCCATGTGCGGGCTTCAAAATCAACTTAGTACTTGGCACCAAATCGATACTAAATATGATCTTTCTGGTGATTAGTAAATCAAGCAAGCCTTTCAAAAACACATCGAGGAACTCATTCACTATTGGAACTTCTTCAATTTTCTTATCTTTGCACTAAAGTCATATTAGCTTACCTACTTTTACCCTACAGTTCATAAGTGGGAACACCTGCTAACCTTTGTCCTTCTAACTTTAAAGAGAATTGCTCTTCTTGTAAGCCTTGTAATCAGGTGCTCAAGATTCGATTTGTAAAATTTAGGGCGGTTGAGTAAGTTATTCGATTGAGTTTAAATTTTACGATGAAACTAAAAATATTGGTAAAAATAATCTTATAAGTTTGGATTTAGGAAAATAAATAATAAAATAACTCATTATTATAATATTGAATTATATATATGACCCATTATTTATTAGAAACGCGTAAAACGAGTTCTGATAATTAACAAATCGATAGAAATAAATTATATGCATACTAAAAATTATAAAATAACTTAAATAATATTTAATGGTATTTAATTATATTATATATATTTATGTGTAAGTAAAAAGACGCGAAATTACTTCAAATACTCAAAATATGCTAAATTAATGCTAATTAATTAAATAAATTCATAAAAAATTAAATAAAAGTATGGAAAAGTGTAAAAATATCCAAAAATGGGGTATGGCATGTTGGAAATTAAATAAAAAGTAATAATCGATAATATTAAGCTAAATAAAAAGTAAAAAAGGAAAAGATAAGGGGCATGTAATACTTGTAAAATTATATAAAATAAAAAAAACCTTAAACACCTCTATAAATATAGAAAACCTTCATCAAAACTCATTTTGGTCATTTTAGAATCCAGAAAAAATTAGGGAGATGAGAGAAAAGAAGAAATACTGTTTTTACAAAAAATTAGAAAAATAATGTGCAAAAAAGGCTTATAGGGAGAGATCATACCTGATAACCACCTGGAGAGGGACGATCGCCACCACTAGATAGCTACTACACCGCTTAGGGTTGCCGACATAGTGGGACTTATTGTTGGTAGCTAGAAGCCATTTGTTTAGGTGAGTCAATTTTCTTACCAGATTTTGTTTAAATTATTAAAAATATTAAATTAATATATAAAATTATGAAATTTAGTATTTTGAGGTAATTTTGTATGTAGATTTAGAAAAAAAAATATTAATTTGATAAAATTAAGTCTTAAAATATACTACTCTCAAGAAATTACTTAACTTGAGTTAGTTTTCGATATTAAAATAAATAACCTTAATAAGAGTAGTTTTAAGTCTAAATTTTTTTTATAAGCTATTTAGAGTATTTAAAATAGTATTATGAAGAGATTTTTTAGAAATTTATTTTCGAAAATTGTAGATAATTTTTAGGCCTCAAAATGATACATAAAAAAGTGATTTTAGGCTTAATTTAGTAATTTAATGGTAAATTGATAAAAATACCGATTTAGTATATAATTAAGTGTTTTAGGATGTTAATTATTTAGAGTGTTATAAGTATGTATCGTGTATATTATATAATGAATGATGGGTAAAAAGGGTATAATTAAGTTAATTTTGTGATTTAAGGTTAAGTAGGCATAAATTCTTATATAAGATATAATTAGACATTTTAATACGTTGTTAGATGATGAAGAATGATATATGTAGTGTTAGAAAAGTGATATAAGTATATAGCATGTAATAATATATAATATGTGTATATAAGAATTAAATAGATAAAAAATATTCGGTAAAAATTAATGGTATTATAATATTAGAAATATGATATAAATTTGACATAAAAGGTGAATTTATGAAATTATATGAAAACTGTAGGTATTCTTATATAAAGAGCTTTGGTAGTTAAATTAGGAATATAATGTACCATATAGATCAAAATACTAGTTAGAGGTTAAATATGAGATTTAAAATATCCAAATATAATGTGATTAATTTCATATAATGGTTCCAAATGAGTTCCTAGGGTTTGCATATAAAACCCATAATTGAAAACTGAATTACCTAATTTAAAAACTAATTTGGAAACTAAATTAGAACCTAGCCTAAATTAAGAATAATTGTAAAAGATTTAAAAATTTGAATAATTAACAATAATAAAACCTTAAACTAAAGATAACATAAAGAATTATAGAATAAAGCTTATATAAGGTAGTTATATGAGTACTAAAATAATATTTGTATTATAAGGATTATTAGTAATGGCTTGTGTAAGTTACACCTTGAGTGAGCAAGTAGAAAATCCAAGTAAGTTACAATCGATACTTTATTGTATTTTGAAATACGGTTTTATACTACTCGTAGGCTTAGAGTTATAATTGATTATGTTTATTATATAGTTGACTATGCACATATCTATATGTGTGTGTTTCTGGACTTAATTATATGACTTTGGTTTAATGTTTTGGATTGAAAGTTGTATGATTTGTATAAAATGCTTGAATGCCTTAAACTAGATTTAACTAAATCTATGACTTATGAGTCTAAAATGGACCTGTATAGCAACTTAATAGGGGAACGTTTAAGGTTCTCCTGCCAAATGTCAATCCCTTAAAAAAGGATAGCGTTTGATAGCGTAGGTTCTTTCTTTATCTTTAGTCGAACTAAGTGATAGGAGAGAAGGTCGTAGTAAAGGTAAAGTCAATGATTCAAAGGTAATTACGGGAAAAGCGGTATTTCTATTGCACAAGTTTATGTTTGGTCATGAGTTATTGATATGTGTGCTAAACTCCTCAATTCGGATTAAAGTGAATATAATTTCTCTATTGTCATGATAAACCGGATAATGTCGTGCGATGGCATTTGCTTGTACATATATTACATCTAACTAATTCGGTCGATAATCCCGTTTATGGTTAATGTATGGTTTTAAGTCTCTGTCCCAATTTATTGAGCAATTGATTACTTATATACTTATAGATGTTGTTGCAAGTACTAGTTAAGAAGCAGTCGTATAACTATTCTGAAGCTAGCAATTACTGGATCCTAAGGAGTAATGATATAAAACTGAGGATCAATTGCACTTTCAAGTTTAGATTTTATCATCAATTTATGTATTACTTAAGTAAATTACGATTAAGCTACTAAATCTTGTAAACATACTCGAGTTATTTTAGTGTAAATATGTATTTTTCATAATTTCATAGATAAATAACATGTTTAATTTATAAATTATTTATTAGTGAGTTAGTTGTAGACACTTTGTGTAAATTGGGTCTAAAACAACGACTGTAAAGTCAACTTCTATTATAAAATGGTTTACATAGCAGGATTGTTATGACTTTACCACTTCAGGGCATGACACTTCTCTTGGGAGATTACAACAACATGTTGTGGCAATATATAGTGGCATGGTACTTGAATAACTACTTCACTCCAAGTATTACATCAAAGTCCATCATGTCTAAAACCCATAAGTTTGCTGGCAACACTCGTCTCTGAACTTCTATGCATACGTCTCTATAAAGCTAGTCTAGCACTACTCTTACTATCAAAGGAGTATTTGTTATACCTCAAAGCGATAGAGTTGTAATAGTCTTGTCGTATAAATCATTTTAGGATAGATGCTAACTATACAGCAGCTATCTTATGCTTGATTTAAATAAGGCATCTATGATTAACCCGTTTTAAAAGAAAATAGTTTAGAAATTAAATATGTCATAAGCATGTGGAAGTATGAAAAATACATACTAGCATTCCTGTATTCCAAGTAATGTGACATGATTTAATAACCAAAACCTCACTTAAGTATACTTTAATAATAGAAGATTTAAAATATAAGGACTAAATCTTAAAAATGTAATTAATCATCAATTTTATTTTGTCACTTCCAAGATCCAACTGTAACTAGCTTTTTGGTAATTATGATGTTGCTTCCAAACTAGCATCTGTAATAATATCTATAGGGATGTGAACAATCAGTCGCTCAACAAGTGAAGACGGAGACATAAGATTATACATTAAGTATAAGTAAGGTTATTAGTCAGTAATTTAAATGCAATGCAATAGACAAATGTCATTATACAACGTTTTCTATTCTGTCATGAGATTTGAGAAATTATACCCGCTTTAATTCAAGTTGATGAGTTTAGCACACATTTTAATAGCTCATGACCAAATCTATGCTTACGTAATGGAGAAACCACTCTACCTTCAAATTACTACCTTTGTCCTTACCTCGATCTTCTCTCTTATCATTTAGTTCGACTAAGGATAAAAAAAGGGACCATTATGGTTTATTGCTGTCTCTTTCGAAGGGGTTAGTATTTGGTTGAGAAACCTAATCGCTTCCCCTAATATGTTGTACTATATATCCAATTTAGATTTATAAGTCATATATTTAATTAAGTCCAGTTTAAAGCGTTCAATCATTTTACGCAAAACAAACAATTACAGTCCAAAGCATTAACCCAAAATCATACAACTAAACCTAGAAACACGTACACACAGGTATGCATACAATTAAGCTATCTAATAAACACAACCAAGTATACTTAGTACTCCAAAATACAATAACGTATTGATCCCAAACTTACTTGAAGTCTTCAATTTGCTTACTTAAGTTTAATATAAGTTGTATTGTCGATGCTTGCTCCTATATTATAAATATTTTTTTAGTAGTTATACCCTTATTGCATATAAGCTTCAAATCATTATTATTAATTTAAATTTATAATTTTATTTAATTGTTCAGGTTATATATTATTTATTGTTGGTCCCATATAAGATATCGAGAGAGGGGTGGTAGAATTGATATCTTTAAAAATTTTGAAACTTTTGATATAAATAAAATTACCCCTCTTAATAACTTGAATTAGTAAACAGTGGTACTCTAATAATTCAACACAAATAATACAATTAAATAGCACAAATTAAAAGAGACAAGAAGGAGAATATTAGGCTCAAGATTTATAGAGTTTCGATATTTTGCCTAGTGCTCTTTTCTAGCTCCACTACTGGGGAACCGATTTACTTTATCGGTACTGTTCCACTTAATCTACTAAATCAAACAAATCATGAGAAGTTTACAAGAATTTGCCATACAAAGGTTTCATAGTATTCTGCTCTGCCTATCTAGCCTCTTTATAATCTAGGCTAATTGTAGATCTATAGAGTACAATCAAACTTCTCTCAATACTTAAACAATATATAAAGTTTACAAATTACAAGTGAGAACAACAATGCAAATCTCAAAAAGTTTTGCACGAAAACAAAAATGAAGAACAATAAACAATCAGCTTTGGTTTAACTTTCTTAAGAAGTATATGAGAAAAGTTTTGTGCTCTTTTAGACAGTAAACAACAACTATGATTAGAGTATAAAGTATATGTACTTTTCTTCTTAGAATCATTCTTGGCATTTTGAATCATTTCTCTTTTTATATTAGAGTCTTCTAATGGTAAAATTTGTTAAATATTATCTTCACTTCATGTTTATCCTTTTTAAACATTAAAAAATAATCCCTAAATATTTTGAGAAAAACTTGGAGTTTGAAATTTAAACCTTACCTTATCCTTTATCTCAATCGGATATATTTTGATTAGTAAATCCCAGATAAGCTTGAGATTTGAAATCGTACAAAATTTGAAATCGAAATCCTACAAAATTTGAAATCAATCTTATCCTTATCTAATGTTAGATATTTTCTTGTGATATATCTAGAGATAAATTTTCTTAAAGATAATCCTCGGATTTTAATTCTAATTTAAGTAAAATGGGATTAAGTATATTTTTCCTAATACACTCAATCTAATAGAGTTAGGTTTTGTTCATTTTGAATATGATATTGTATGATTTCTTCAATGTTACTTTTCCATATTAATTATTTGAATAACCTTCTAAAAAGTATCATTTTACTTATCTTTAAAGTCTTTGAATAAATTTCTGAAGTAATTATACTAACTCTTTTTATAAAAGCTTCTGAAATATTCTTTGAAGGTTTTCATACTTGTCTATTTTTCAAACAATTCATTCTTTCTGAATAAGTTTATGAATGCTACTCGATCTGTAATTTTAAGCTTTTTGAAATACTATTTAAATACTTGCACACGTATTAGTTCATCAGCATTTTTCTCTTATTATTATCATTAAAATTTATGAGAGATATCTAACACTTATAATCAAAACTTTATTAAATATATATATAATTTTGTTACATATATATATATGTTAAATATGTATCGTCCTTTCTATATTACTCACTCGTGTAGCTCTTGTTATATATATAATTGTAATATAATAATGCAATATAATGCTATTAGTGAATGTATCATTTTAATAAATAATATATGTCTATAATATGTGTACATATTTTCAAATAGCATTAATTATGTTTAAAATATTATACAATATATAATTTTCTTATACATAAAATCATCATATTATGTCACACGTACCAACAGTGAGATTAATTAGACATTGTTTCGAATACATGGCTTATAGAAGATAATTCATACAAATATATATATATATATATATATTTAACTAGTTCCTTTTACCCATTATTAAATGAAAATAATAAAAATATAACTATCACTATTCTAAGCTTAAAATTTGAAAAAGAAGAAATTTATGAAATTGTAAAGATAAAATACTTCATTTAGGAAAATAATAAAATTACAAATATATCCTTTTTACAACTATTAAATATTAATTAAAAGAAAAAAATACTTATAATTATGGAAACAAAGTTATTTGAAAATATCGAACACCAAAAAAATTAAACCTTCTAATATCTTCTTCTTCTTCTTTTTTTTCTCTTCTTTTCTTTCATTCTTTGTCACTTTCTCGTCTATTTCTTCCTCTCTTTTTTCTTTTCCTAAATTTCTCATCTAGTTTTCATCCTTTCCTCTCTCTCTCTCTCTTTCTTTCTCCCTTTCTCTCTTTCTTGTCTTATTCTTGGTTGACCCCATCTTTTGGTATAGCTTAAAGTCACACACACACACACACACACACACACACATATATATATAGAAACTTCCACTAACTTGATTAAGGTGGTGATAAATATTTTTTTGTCTAATTTTATGTGATTTTTCGAGTATAATTTTATCATAATTTATAATTTATAAAGCTTCATAATATACTTAAAAAATAGTAAAACATTATATTATACACCTAATCTAAAGCTTCTATTTCTAAATTAATTAAAATTTAACCTTATAAACTTTATGTTATAATCTATATTAGTTGGATTTCAACTTATTTTTTAGATCCAACTTTACAAGATTATTTGTTATAACTTTTGGATGACTCGTATTACTATTTACTCTTATTTGGAACTAATTTTTTATTGGTCTTACATTCCAAAATAAGGCCCTAAATACTCTTTTCTTTAATATATGATATATATGGATAAGTTCCACTAATTATTTGAAACTTATTCATATACATCTTATATATAATTTTATTTACTAATATTAATTATTAAGATCACATAGTTGGTTTTAAAAAATTTATTATAAACTATATCTAAGATTATGGAACTCTATGTTATATCAATTAGACCTGATAAATTTAATAATTTTAACAAAATCATATATAAATATGATTAATTTGAGATATTAAAGTTATATATTTATTTCTTTATTTTTATGACCTTTATCATAGGGGTTCAACTTAATTTTAAGAACATTAATATAATTCACAATTTCTAAGTGTCTCTCAAGCACTAAACTTTTTATTTTATTTGTTATTAATTTATATAATTACATATAATTTATCTCTAGTGATTTATTAATTATCAAAACTAGTTTTATGTATTTCCAATAAATAATGGTTAATATATGTATAACTTAATAATTTAATATTTAATTATTTTATTTTCTTAATTTTAAACTTACGGGGCCATTTTTACTAATATTTTTAACTTCGTCGTAAAATTCAGATAATTTACACGATCACCTTAAATTTTACGAACCATCTCCGAGTCGACCAATTGTAAATTAATTATCACTTTTTATAGGGTCTCATAGTATCAACACTCAAAGGATGACATAGCAATTTGGATTTTAAATCATATGCATGCATACACATATCAGATATACATAAATGTGTAGCACCGGTGTCAAATAGCATAAAAGCATTAGCAGAATGTACAAAAATCATAACTGCCATGGTATCCTGTTCAAGATACTCTTGATGCTGTTGCTGTTACTACAAGGTAAAGACATGATTTAGAGCTCACTGTGTCAGCCTTTAAGGTATGGGAACTGGAGTTTTGACTAATGCCCCTATTAAGGGTTGTATTAGAGTCTGATGGAGGTTCACAGTTGTCTACTCTCCTTCTACCCTCAATCAATCGCCTTGGGACCCCTCTTCTTACAAATATTGCAAAAGATCTGGAGAGTGGCCTTCTTATTGCAAGTCTTATTGGAGTTCTCAACTTTACTACATGAGAAACAAGCTCCTTCAAACCAACTACACCAACTCAACTCATGAGGCCCCATATACCATGGACATATTATCGTTAGGGCTACTACTAAGTATGGAGGTAGAGACATGAATGGATAAGTTAGCGTAAGCTGGAAAGACCTAACTAGAATGGCCATAGGTTAACCTAGTGGAATTTGATATACATAGGGATACAACTAGAGCGGGTTTGATGAAACTTGAACTCGTTTCTATAGGGCTTGGTGTTTCCTAAAATTTTATAAAAACTCTATAGGGTTTTACCCCTATTCCTAAAACCCAACTCTATAAGGTTAAGAACTTAGAGGATCAGCTTTTTATATTCAAAAGACCTTATAAGGGTAGGTTTTCATAGGGTTCAGATGAGATTAAAGAAAGAGTAGAGTAAAAAGAAGTTAAATAAAATTAGGATTATATTTATTGGCTTATACAATAATAAAAATTGAGAATCAAATGCATTATACAATGTATAATTCATATAAGGTATGCATATGGCATAAATTAAAAGTAAATATTTTTATTAATATATATATATTTATTTTATTTAGTTGGGTTTCCCATTGAGTTTTTTTTTTAATCTAAAAACCCGATCTTAAACTCTATAGGGTTTTGAATCATGTCCTAAAACTTGACTCTAAACCTTATAGAGTAATACTTTATAAGGTTTTTTTATAAGGTTTTTATTAGGTTTAGCAGGTTAGTACCTTTTAATGACCCACCCGATTATATCCCTAGATATACAAGCTTCTTACCTTTGTATTGTAGAGTAACACTCAGGCTTGTTCTTTTTCCTAACATCACTCATGACCTCTGTCACGTCCCGAAGCGACAGAGTCGTAACAGCCCCCGCCGTGTAAACCATCCTAAGATAGAAGTTGGCCTTACAACCGCTATCTTAGACCTGATCTACACAAGGCGTCCACGACTAACCCGCTTTGAAGTAGATAATTTGTAATTTAAACAAATCATTTACCTAAGAAAGTGAGGAAATATATATATAATCACTATAATTCAGTTACTGCAGTTAAAGTTTTCAATATTCCTCTATAATATATCTCCTAGTTATTACATCATTCGGAAATGAAAAATAATTCTAAAGTAAAAACTTATACCTTAAAATATGTGTTTATTCTTCGATGTTTTTCCTCACTCCCTAGGATCCAGCAGTTGCTAGCTTCTGAGTAATTGGTTGCCGTTTCTTAGCCAGCACCTGCACGACGTCTATAGGGATGTGAGCAACCACAGCTCAGTAAGTAGGGACGGAGGACTTAAAACTATACTATACACACAACAAGGTTTTCAATCACTTATTAGGTGCAATGCATGTGCAAGCAAATACCATCGCACGATGTTGTCTGGCCCGTCGTGAGATTAGAGAAATTGCACCCGCTCTAATCCGGGTTGAGGAGTTGCCGTTAATGCAACAGCTCACGACCAAACCCAGGCTTGTGTAATGGAAACCTTGCTCCTCCCGCGACTACCTTTGAACCACTGCCTTTACCCTCGCCGCGACCTCCTCTCCTGTCACTTAGTTCGACTAAGGATGAAGAAGGGACCATTTTGCAATCCTGCGCTATCCCTTCCGAAGGGGTCGGTATTTGGCCGGAGAGTTCTAAATCTCCTAACGGGTTGCCACGCATGTTCGATTATGATTACTGGTCGTATATTTGATTAAGTCCAATTTAGGGTGATCAATCATTACATACAATTCATACAACATGTGCCAAAGCAATAAACAGAATCATCGCATCACCCATAATCAAGCACATGCACACATTCAACTATCTAACAAGCACAACCAAGCATAATCTTAAGCCTCCAAAAATACAGCAACGTATTAATCCAAACTTACCTCGACTCCTCGCTCGCTCACTCGAGGTCCGATTTGCTCAGGCCATCGCCGGTTATCCTTATAATACGAACGTGGTTTCAGCTTTTCATGTAAATATTATATGTTCGTTTTATCCTACAACGCTTATTGTTAGGTTTTGTTTAAGGTTTAATATGCCTAATTATCTAGGTATTAAGTCTTTTATAATTATTCTAGGTTTGGGGTTAGGTTCAGGTTCGGTTTTCGCATCGATTTCTGAACTAGGTTTTTAGTTCGATTTTTAAGTAATGTTTTAGATTCCAACCCTAAAAATCCGTTTCAACCTATAATGTGAAATTAATCACATTACTTCCCGATCTCCTATATACCATTATTACCCCTAGTCAGTATTTTATTCCATCCGGTACACTTAAATCCCTATTTGTGTACCGAATTTACTTCTAATGTGAGAAATTTTTACATTTTTCATATAATTACATAAATTCAAGTTTCTTATCAGATTTATTATATATCCCTATTATTTATATAATATCAATTTTTATCCTAATATTTTCTATTTATTATATTTTCAAAAATTACACATTATGCATTATTACATATTATGCACATAATGCATTTCTAATATTTCTATTACCCTAATTACCATCTCTAACATAAATTATCACTTCAAAATGTCTAAATTCATCCTAGATCAGGTTTTACACCTAATTATTCTAATTTACAAAATTAACTCATAATTTACTATGTTTTTCTATTACTAATTTACTACATAATTAACCTAATAATTACATCTAACACCCTAAATGCTATAAGTATCATACCCCATCAGATCTTAACATCATAAAACATGTAATTATTCACTAAATCAGAAATTAATCATTTAATTACATAATTAACCATAAATTACCCATTTTATGCCTCTTTTTAGAGCCTAAAAATTATCTAAAAATTTCAAAAATTAATTTTTGAAAAAGGGCTTCGTAGCACTATTCTATATCATCTGAGTAATCTACAAAAAAAATTTGGGCTTGAAACTACACTCCTAAGGTCATTTATTTCTAAACCGAAATGTGCTCGGTTTTGCATGATTTCTTATGGACCATATACTACGGGACATAATTTCATCAAAATAATATTTTTCCTACAAACTACATACAAAAATATCCTAGAATAACAAAATTCATAATTTTCTAATTATATTTACTATTTTTACAAAAATTCACAAGATTCGGGCTGGAAATCGGACTCATCGATTTGGGTGGCTCCGGCCACCGCGGGCCGCCGTAGCCTTGTTGGCCGGCCTGGGCGCTGCCACCACCGTGTGGTGGTGGTGGCCGTCCATTCTCAGCTCCTCGTCTGGTGTGGGTTCCCTTTAAAATCCTTAACTGCACAGTTTTTCTTATTTTTTTTTATTTTCTGGATTTTCTCTTGAATTTTCAACTCTCTCTAATTTTCTTTGATTTTTATCTGTCCAAATGTGCTCTGTAAATTTTTTCCCTATTTATAGACAATTGTAGAATTTAATGTGCATTAATTTGATGGGATTTTGCCCCAATTCCTTCATTTTTGGCTTTTTGTTTGTCCAATTCCTATTGGTTATTTTTTTTCTTTTTCTGTCACGACCTAATCTTGTTGCAGCTTATCCTCTTCTGATTTTTTCTGATTTTTCTATAATTATTTTGTATTTTTCTTTAATTATTTGCTTAGTTTTCGGCCAATTTTAGTAATTACGCGTATTTTTATCTATACGTAAATACATGTGGGGTACACGTGAACATTTCTAAATATTATTTTGGTCATTCTAGAATTTTTAGTATACATATAATCTATCTCTAATAATTTATTAATTATTATATTACACTTTTTGCCTTTTCGGTAATTAGCAGTTATTATGCTTAAAATTTGAAAATTTTATAGTTTCCTATTTTATTACTTATTTTCTTAAATTTAAGTTTACAGAGTCATTTTTATTGGTATTTTGCTAAATAGTTTATAATTTGGGTGTGATCGGGTTTTTTAGCCGATCGCCCTAAATCTTGGGTTCTAAGTTCAATCTTATGTTTACTTGGCTGAACTTTGGGGCTTACAACCTCTAAAGTTACTATTCTCTTTGCTACTTATCCTACTTTACGATTTTTTCGTTTCTACTGTATTAGCATAAGTCATTAGTTGAAAGTAGCGTATCTCATATTGCAAGAATACCTCCAAGCCCCTAAGAAAGAGATAAGCTAGAAACCTGTCATTAGCCTTGATGGGCTTTGGTAAAGACTAACTTAAGCGATTTAGCTTTGCCTCATGTTCAACAATCAATCTACTACCCTATTGGTAATTGTGATAAGCGGCTTCCATCGCATCCCTCATACTGTTCAAGAAGTATTTGTTATAAAATGGCTCCTAGAACCTCTACCAATCAATCACTCCTTTGGCTAACCTACGCTTACCTTCCTACCAATCAACTGTTGTTTCCTTCAGCTTATAAGTTACATAACTCACCTTATGATCATTTGGCGCCCCAAAAGATGTAAAAATCATTTTAGTATCCTTAATCCATTGATGTGCTTCAATGGAGTCTTTCTTCTTAGGATTGAAAGGATGGAGAATTGTTCCTACTATTTCCTAACCAAAAGCGCTAACATGTGGTTCATATTTTGAAGCAACTATGTACTGTAAATTAACACCCATCCTTGACCTCCTAGAGGCACCTACCTAAGTTATGTTATCGGGCTGTCTTATACCGGATAACCTCCCTATGGTAGCTGTTTACCCTATCCAACAAACTTAATTAGTGGGAATTGCTTACCTTAAAATTGCCCCTTGTCATTTCTCTCTATAGGGGCGTGTTGACCTTTGTTGGAATTGCTGTTAAACACGGGGTCTTTCCTAAGTAGCATTCTATAAAAGATATAAGGAAATGGAAGAAAAATAAATAACTATGACTAAACGAAGGAATAGAGATACAGAAGCAAGATAGATAACCTCATGAGATAACAAACACTAAGAAAAGCCAGGATAGACATAAGTTATCTAACTAATACTTGAATCACATTTTCACCCTATCCTTAACTCACTTTTTTTCTTTTTAGTGATCCTTCTCCAAGGTGTTCTATGGATCCATCAATAAAGCTCTTATACTACTCAATTTGTTATGTTCCAAACTCAGAATGCCATAGAGTGCTATGTATTCCTAGTCATCTATTGATACATTAAACTATAAATCTATGGCTAAAGTCTCTAATTCACAAATAACTAACATCCAGTAACTTTATTAAATATTAAACTCTGATTACAACCATTCAAATGTCTTACAATAGAGCTATTCAAAAAGCAAGAAGTCTAAAGCTCCTCAATTAAGCTGTAACTTGAGCGTAACAACACTTGGCTCATACTAACCTAATTCACAACGGCTCCTACATAAACTGACCAAACTTCAAAGTTGTTGAGCTTTTGACCGTTGATATAGTAAGTTGCCCAGCTGCTAGTTTATGTCGGGTTATTGTTCTTCTAGGTGATTGCCGACTAGCAACACAATAATGTTTGTATTATCCTATTGAGCTGCAACAGTTGATTTGAGCTCTTTACAACTTTTATGCAAAGTTATGTCGACTAAGCAATCAACTTCGTATACCGCTCTGACTTGTATACGTTTTGGTACACATGCTGACTTATAGACTTTAAATTACCTTATTCTTGATCTAAACAGCATACTTTACTATCTAATAATTATGTGGTCGTGTAGCAATTGTAGCATTTGGCAATTATTGACCCAAGCTCTTTCAGTCTATCATGATGGTGCAATCCAAGTTCCAATATGCTATTAGTGGAAGTGGACTTGATTCAATTTATCTCATAGCAAGCCACATATAAATGTGGTAGAAATCTTAGATACATGCCCATGATACAAGCTAGTAGTTATACTATACATGCTGGTCCTCATTGATTAAAGATAAGTAAATCTTATCCATACTTATTCTTGGTTTATCAACCATTCAACATTTGTAGTGATTTATTTAAATTTGAGCAAGTTAATTTTTACCTCGTCTCAAAACGAGAATGAGAGCTCAAAATAAATTAGGGCTAAATAAATGCTTTATATTTTAAGCCTATGCAAACATAATTCATTAACCGGCAACTCTTAATAGCTCTAAGTTCTATACACAACGTATGATGAGCTAGCATAAATTCAATTACTTTGTCGAAAAATAGACAACGAGCTTCTTAAAAACCCTAAGCCATTTAGTTGTGACGGGTAAAATATTCTAATTCCTACAATTGATATGGACAATGAGTAAGTAAGCCAAAGTCTTATACTTAACAAACTAAAGGCCAACTAACCTATTCTAAAGCTCTACTTAACATAGGTTATACCTAGTCTAGACGACTTGCATGCCTTCCTAATCTCTTCAAGCTCTCTAGCCTTTTTAAGCCCTCACCTCTTCAGGCATGTTGGCCTCTTTAGGCCCTCGTGCTTTGGCCTTTTTAGACCCTTGCCACTTCAGGCACTCAAACCTCTCTCAGCCTTTGCTTTTTAAGGCATACTAATATTTATAAGTGCTCTAGCCACTCTCACTTTTCACCTCTTCAAGTCTTTGCCTCTTTAAGCATAAGCTTGGATTATACACGTTTCCAAAAATCTTACAATATCAACATCTTGAGATACTCTCTTTTCTAACTTTGTCACCAAAGAGAGTAAGGGGTAAATGTTGATAGGCATTTTCTAATCATTATTATATAGGCTTATATTAGTTAGCCTAATATTTAAGCCTGGCCCAATAATTCAGGCTGGGTACAATTGCCATAAAGTCACTATAAATACCAGACAAGACCTCCGAATAAAGGGCCTTCTTCCATTCTCTCTCACTCTTCATATTATGCCACAATTCTAATCTCATGACAAAAGAGGCTCACTTAGGCATTAGAGTGGTTGCTCCGGAGCAGCCTCTAATGCCCCTATAACCATGTTTTTGTCTTGTAGGTGTTTGCATACTAGAACGAGAATCACCTTTTAACACTCTAAAAACCCTCATTTTGACTTACAACCCTAAGAAAAGAAGGGTGAACACAAGCTCATTATGTAACATGCATACACAAGTGCATGAGCAAACCATAGATAGCTACATGCATTAAATGTAAGCGAATAATCACTTAACCATTTATTTATCTTTCTATTAACCAATCACACAACACACAACAAAGATTCTCATAACCTCCATCACCACATGATCTGATTTATCATCCTAGCGTTTGAGCATGTCTCTTTGGGCCCCTTCACAACCTATGGTTAAGCATGTCACTTGGGGTCTATCTATAATCTACATTTAGGCATGCCACTTTAAGCCCCATCTACAATAATCTAGATTGACCTCAAATCAATTCTATACGAGACTCCATTAGGGAGAATGCATCATATGGATCATTGAGGTTTTCTCTTAGGGATTTGCCATT
This sequence comes from Lumnitzera littorea, assembly GCA_024138015.1. Taxonomy (NCBI): domain Eukaryota; kingdom Viridiplantae; phylum Streptophyta; class Magnoliopsida; order Myrtales; family Combretaceae; genus Lumnitzera; species Lumnitzera littorea. Next base: position 25,178,882 of record JAMXBB010000012.1, read on the forward strand.
TCAATCCTTAAGCTAAGCTAAGTACAAGCAACAAGCATTGATAATTTAAGCCAGATATTTTATTAGTCAATTTGACTATGTATACAAACATAAAATATGGTATAACAATCATAAGTAACACATAAGTGTCACATATTTAGAGTCCGTCGAAAGAACTTAATCTTACTTTAGCTTGGAAAGATAAATCTGAAAAAAAAAAACAAAAGATAAAATCACCTTTGCAAAGATTCTACAACTTTTTATATGACTTTTTTAAGGGTTTTGAATAAGACTTCTAGGCTAGGAATAGCTATACTAAGATTGGGAAAACAAGGGGAAACACCTACAGGAATTATGGCTGGGAAATTATGCCTATGATCTTTTGTTAAAGGTGAAGCACAAATATATGCCTTATATCATGGTAGTAAACTTAGCCGTGTTTCTCCATGGAATGATCATGCCTTGGATCACGACTATGAACCTTCATCGTGATCCCTTCGGCTAAAATTTCCCCCAAAATACTTTACTCTTAATGCTTTATAAAGGATTACGATCAGGATCATGCCCATGGTTTTTTATCATGATCTTGCTACTTTGAATTATTTGCTCCTTTTTCACCAAAATCAGAACTACATACTCTTGATTTAAAATCCTAACCTCACCCTTACAAAAAGATCAACATCCCTTCATTATTAACAAAATTACGCCCACACATCTACTTGAAAACTCTTAAATCCACTAATTTCATAAAAGATAAATACCGAAAAAAATGATAGATATGTTACCTTATAATTTGAAAAAACCCTGTGTCACTCTTTACGTCTAGTTTACAGCCTTAGGAAAACAAAAATGTATCTTTAGAGTCAAACCATTGCTAAACCTTAAATCAACAAGATACTTACTAACAATCCTTTGTAGGGTTCGCTATGAGTATTGTGGTTTCACATTTTCCTGCATGTTCTCCTTACACTATGAGTAATATAGCGATTAGGGTTGTGATTTTCCAACGAAACCCATTAAAGTTTTGCAAAGTTAAAGCCTTACCGTTAGGGTTTCATAAATTTTGTCGCTAAGTCCACTTCTATATAAAAAAGGAGTCTAAATGAGTTCTAGGTTAGAAAGAGTACTTTTGTGAAAGGGTTTGGATTTTTTTATATTTCTAAATTTGCCCTTTATTAATTTTTAAAATTTATCTTATCAACCATTTCATAAAATATATTCTTCTAGCAATACAACATTATATATATATATTTTGTATTTTATTTTTGTCTTGGGTGTTACAATATTCATAATAGTTCTTAAACTATCCTTTTTACTTTCGCCTTTTCATACAAGTTACAAACAATTTTATAAAAATACGAATATAATAGTCAGAAAAACATTTTTGAGAAAAATTTTTATTAAAGAAGTTCGCTTACTTAAGAGGTTTGGTATCTTGTGGTACTTGTAAGGGGTGTTCTCTTTTTTCATTTTATTTTTTTAGTATAATATATATTTTTTCTTTGGATCTCTCTATAATAAAATGAAAACACCGAGAACTCACTTCATTTTCATAGATGGATAAGTTTCTGCACTTGTGATTTTCTATGTCTTCTCATGGTATTTTTTCCTTCTTGCTATAATACTTAGATCATATCATAATATAAACCGCAAATATGAACACAAAAGTTTAATGATAATTTCATCAGTAGTTTGATTTGGTAATCATATCATAGTCTAAAATCTATTACATGTTTGTTTAATTTTTGTACACGTTTCTCAAGTGCATGTCGACTAGTATTTATGGAATTGTGCACAGTGATCACTACATGGATTTGGGCCAGATGCAAATCATGCTCCTCAAATAAAAGAAATAAAATGTAATGTATGTTAGAAATAGAATATAATATAATATAAGCGTAAAAAGTTTTTTTTGATTTCCACATCTGGATTTGCTAAAGTTTGTTTTCCTTATTTACAGTGAACAACATGATACATAAGAAAGTAAAAATTATTGCAAAAAAGAAAAGAAGTTTACTAATTTATAAAAATTAAGTTTCAATTATTTGTGAGATAAGAGATATTCTCTTTACTTGAAAGAAAGTTAAAAAAAAATTATTGTTATAAAGTTAATTTTTATGATATGATATTTATATTATTAAAGCGTTTAGAATTTTAAGTAATTATCGAAACAATAACTTGATTATTTTTATTTATTTAATCTTTTAAATAAAATATTTATTATTGATAAATAATTTTTTTAATACATTTAATTATAAATATAAAACAATTTAAAAATTTTAAGAAAACAATCCACATCCAACATTTTCATTATTCCTTTTTTTTCTCTCTCTTCCTCATATAATATTCTCACTATTACTTATTTCTTTTCCCATAACTCTCATTTCTCTTTTTTCTCCATCTATTATTATATTTTATTAATATTATAATATATTTAATTATATTATATAATTTTATTTATTTTATACTCACACATCCGTTAGTTAATATTATAAGCATATTTATTTTTATTATATCGACATTTTAAATCAAAATACTTAAATCAACGGGAACCTAATCGATTTAATTAGCTATGTTTATTTATCAACTCCTCTTCTCGCATCAGACGGAAAAGACACTTCCTGCACACTTTCTCCCCGCACATTTGCAACCTATCACGATTCACATCAATTACTTTACTAGAAAATGTTTTTTAAAAATTAGTTTTTCTTTCTTTTTTATTTTTTAAACTATATTTTGCTGGCGAAAAGAAAGATTATTTCAACTCAACTGTCGTTTATTTTAAGCCATTAAAATAACCGCGTGGAAGCCAAGTCAAAATAATCCATCCACCGACTTCAAGAATACATATCCACCGTTGATATTAAACCATGTACTTCAAATCTCCATCGTCAATTCATGAGGCCATTCCGTATATATATCATTCCCAGGATCGACGCAGTTCCTGGGTTATCTGCGTGCTGTTCTCTGTATCTTGTGTTTTGGGATGTAATGGATTGTGTGCGATTGGTTGGAGATTTTGCTTCGTTAATCCGCAGTTTATATTCATTTGCCTGAATTTCCGTTATCGTTTATCTACTTTTGCTAGTGTTTTGGTTTGGGGGGTTCAATAATTCTTTTCGTACTTCTTTGCTGATGTGTTTTGGGAATTTTGATTAGGATTGTTGTTGCCTTGGATTTCGAAACTAGATTCTTGGAAGTCGGTTTATCAGTGATCGGAAACCGTGTGTTGGAAAAGCAATGCCTTACGTTATGAGATCTTTGAATTGTTAGCTGATCATTGCGTACAAAGTTCGGTTTGCCTATCATTTTGGAGATTTTGGGGAACAAGTGACGAGTTTCTTGAACTGAACGCTGACTTTGCGTTTTTTTGATTGATTTATTAGTCCTAAGATCTGGTTCTGCTGTTGATTGCGATCTGGTTTTTAGAATCTTGCAAAAGGAAAGGTGACTATTGCCAAACTTTCTAATTTTGGTATTTTGAGATCAAGTGATGGCTTCTTGTCGATTGAGAACCAGTCTTGAAAAATAAAGGTGGCTATTACCAAACTTTTAATTGACGATATTCTTTTCCCATCTGGAATCCTTAAAAACTTAATTTTGTAGCTGGATTTCGTTGTTTGGTGCCTTTAAAGAGGAGAAATGGAAGAGATAGTCTGATGTGATTTGCGTAGGGTGATTCGATTCATTGTTGCCTTGGATATCCATATTAAATTATTGAAAGTTGGTTTATTATTGATCAGGAACTGCATGTCGGAAAAAGCAATTCTTTATGGAATGAGATCCTTTGAATCGTTGGTTGATCAAGTCTGCAAAATTTTATCTGAGATACTTGTGATTTTGGAGATTTTGGTGAAGAACTAATTTCTTTCTTGAACAGTCAGATCGTATCTTTGCAGTTTTGATCGACTTATTTCCATGCTTTTTTTTCTTTCGGTCGAGATCTGGTTTCAGAATCTTCAGAAACGAAACTTGATCCAAAAATCATTCTATTCATCGCATATTGTTTTCCTTTTTGTATATTACAATGTTCTTTTTCTATCAGGAAATCCTTGATGGGTTTCATAGTTTGGGATTCCATTTTGAGTTGGGGCTATCAATTTTATTCGTAGATTGGCCTTGTAAGAGAAGAGAAAAGGAAGGGATAGCTTCGTCGGATGGGTTTTCCAAGAGATTCTCTTCCCTTTTATTCTTGGACTTGCTAATCTTTTTTTCTTTAATTTAATTTTTTTTATTTGCAAAGCTGTTGCGTTAGTGAGTTAATGTATTCGTCCTTATTTTGTAGGATGAAAGCTCTTTTCAGTTAGGGGGTCTCTTTCAGAAGCCTAAATTATCCATAATGTGTAAACTGTTTAATCTTTCTTTTGATTTCACTTTTAAGGCTTTAAAAAACACGTGAAGCTTCCCTTGTGTCCTCGACTATATGGATGCATTAGATCTTATGATTGTTGATGCGTTTGTGCCAGTACGTGTCATCAATCATTGGTCATCACAGACTCATTCCACAGGCTTGGAAAGGAATGGATGATGCCACTCATGCGATTTAATGGTTGTTCAAATTATTTCTTGACTTCATTGAGTTGGAATGCACTAGGCAGTGAAATAAAATGGTTTATGTTGTGCTGTGGTAGGTTGGTGGACTATGTCATGAAGAATTGACATTATGGATGAGTATCTCTTTGGTCCTTTTTAGTGCTATTGCTATCCTTCCAGCAACTTTGTCCATTATTTTGATCTCTTCATAATTCTGATCTTTGATCGAGCTTTATTATGTCTTCAATAGGACGAAATAATGATCTGGTGAGCTGAAAAGGAGGGTGGTGTATGGTTCTGACAATCCTGTTACAAGTTCATTAAGTTATTTTTAGGTCATATTTAGTTTCTTTATTGTTGAATTTAATCTTATTGCATAATGAGCAAGGAGTGAATGTTAGATTATCCACTTTTGTCTAGCAGGAAGGAGGCACGGTCTATAGCAAACTGCTGACAATGTCTCTTCTACTTGAACAGGTTTAGAAGTAGCTCTTTTGGTCTTGGTTTATTATTTGATCCTTTATTACTCGATACTATAGATCTAAATCAGAAAAATTCAATCAATGCCAAGTGATTTTCTAGTGATTAATGTGTCAACAATTTCTTGCTCTTTGGTATGCGTCCATTCTCATTCTGCTTGCTGGACAATGGATTTTAATTTTTCAGGGTAATTCATTACCTTCAAATGACAGATTCAATCAAACCCATATAGAAGCTTTGAGAAAATAATGGAATGATGTAACCTTACTCTTTTGCATTTTGAATTTTCTCTTTTGTTGGAAGGAGATGTTACTACTAAGATCTATCAAGTTTGGATAAGCTTTTCCGTAAGTTCTTTTAGATCTTGATGTTGATTTGTTTTCTGTCAACGGATGTAGAAAAGGCTCTTTCTTAAGACTGAGATTTCATGAATTTAGATTTTTGTCAACAACAAAAGCTTTTTCTTCTTGGAAGCTCATTCAGTGGTTATATTGTGGGGCCTTTTTCTGTTTTTGGTGTAATGTTTCTTATCTGATGATATATCTGGAGTAACTTGTCCATCACTGCTTCTGGTGGCACTATTCAGTATTTCTTAGTTCCTCCAAATCTTCAGTTTGCTTAATTTTGGTTGGGACACAGCTTGTCTGCAATTGTGTTGGTAGGGGTTCTTGCTTATGTTTTCTGCTTAACCTCTTGATCATTCTTGCCACTTGTTGGTTTTTTCTTGGCAGTTGGCTCATAGACATGTTCGATTAGATTTGGCATTAAAGCTTGGGTGGCCTTGTCTTTGCTCTCAAGCTAATTGTATCTAGTGTATGTTCAAGTCTGACATTGCTTATAGAAAATGAGGTCTTGGCACGTTAAAACACTAAATTGCATTGCATTTGTTTGCACTGATCTTTTGCAACTCAGTGGAGGGAAAGCATTTTGATTCTTGTGACTTCAATGGTTGGAAATGGTCTAGGCAGCAAGGAACTTAGGTATATTTGTTTGTATTGTGATGAACTGGGTAGGAGCACTTGATTTCAATTTTGAGGTGTTCCTTGGTCTATGGGTTTTCTGCTTGACTCTCTTGTAGGAAAAAAAATCATCATGTGGAGTTTAGAGGCTGGACATATTTTGGTGATTATTGGACTTCTGTAGCAGAATCTTTCAGGATTTATTTTGTGGAGGGATTTTATTTGCTTTATAAGTGAATTGATCTGCGAGTATTGGGTCTTTCTGGAGCTGTTGTTGCAGCTAAGGGAAAAGGTGCTTTCTGAGGATGCAATTTTTTATTTTTCGTGAGTTATCATAATTTGTTGGCCTAGAAAGGCTTAAATTCATGCATAATGCGGAACTAGAGGGGTGGAAAGTATCACTGCATTATCTTAAGCGATCAAAAAAGATGGCCTACATCCAACTCCAGTCAGATAAAGATAACCAGCGTTCACCAAACTTCAATGAATGTATACCCACCATTGATACAAGACATATATCTTCAATCTCCACCACCCATTAGAGAGGCTTTCCCCTATATATCCACCATCCATTGTCTCCTTTGCTAGAGTTTTGATTTGGCGGCTTGATGCAATATTCTTTACTTGGAGATTGATTGCAATCTTCGTTGAGTATTTGAAACTGAATATTAATGTCATGTTTCATTTGTACTAAGAGTACAATTTTGGTGACTATCTCTGCTAGGATTTTGGTTTTGCAGTTCAATCATTCTCTTTGTAATCTGGCTGATGTGATTTGTGGACAGCTATGTGGTATGCTGTTGTTTTGGAAATCACTGTTAGATTCTTGAAAACTGGTTTATTAATGGTCAGGAACTGTGTCTTAAGATATGCTATATGTAATGAGATCCTTGGATTATCCGTTGATCTACCCACAAATATATGTAGCAGATGCTTGGGATTATGGAGATTTTGGTGAACAAGTGATGGCTTTCTTTTATGAGTTCCGATTTTGTCCACATCAAAAACAGTTTCTCGTGGAAGCTCATTATGTGGTGCCATTCTCTATGCTTCAAAATATTGTTGGTCCTTTTATGATTTTGGTGTAATGTTTCTTATTTGATAATATCAGTACATTACTGCTTTTGGTGATCTCTCAGTTCAGGATTGGCAGCAAGGAAGATAAGTATATTTGTTTCAGACATTCGTGCAATTTTGGATATATTGGTGAAGAAGTGATGGCTTCCATGACAGTTAGTTGATTATGCATGTCTTTATGGTTTTGATGGATTTATCACCAAAGATTTGTTGATTGAGATCTGGTTTTGTAATCTTAAAAAAGAAATCTGATCATGACTAATCTTTCTATTTGTGGCAATTTTGGAGAACAAGTGATGGTTTTCCTAAATAATCAGCCGGTTATGCATATCTTTACGCAGGGACTTATCGATTGATTATCAAAGGTCTGGTTGTTTTGTTATTGAATGATCTAAAAGTCATTCTAGTCCTATATTTTTAGATCATTTAGGTGTCTTTTTTTCTTTTTCATTTTTTATGATCCGCATTTTATATTTGACGATATTCCTTTTCTATCAGGAATCCCTTCAAAACTCTATTTGATTGATGGGTCTTGTTGTTTGGAGTTCCATTCTAAGTTGGAATAATGCATTATTTGTAGATTGACCTTGGAAAGAGAGAAGGGGAAGAGATAGCTTTGTAGGGTCTTTCAAGAGATTCTCTTCGATCTATTCTTGGACTTGCAAATCTTTGCTTTTTATAAAGCCTTGAGCAGTACCAGTTGACCTATTGTTTTTGTGTTGTAGGATGGAAATTCTATTCGGTGAGGGTGGTCTCTTTGTGAAGCTTAAACCATCTGTAATGCATAAACTATTGAATCTTTCCTTCTCTGTTTCATTTCTTTAAAATCATTTGAAGCTTCACATGTATTGTTGACTATATGGATGCACTGTGTATTCATGATCGTTGATGTATTCATACCAAGTTGGTGTTGTTTAAGTTACAATGGACTCATTGCACAGTTTTGGGAATGAAATGGATGTTGTCACTTAAGTCGATTTATTGGGCAGTCAAATTATATCTGACTTCATTAAGTTGGAATTGCACTAGGATGTGAAATAATATGCTTCATATTTTGCTGTTGTAGGTCAGTGGAGTTTGTCATGAAGAGTTGACATTTTGGATGAGTATCCATTGGATCCTTTTTAGCACCATCCTTGTAGCAACTTTGTTACTTATAATCACCTTGTAGTTGTGATCTTTGATGGCTTTTATTATGTCCTTGATAGGATGAATAAGGATCCAGAAAAGCAGAAAAAGTGGGTGGAGTGTGGTTCTTGCTATCATTTTATGGGGTTGTTGAGTTACTGGAGTTCTTCTCAAATTTAGTTTGTTGAATCTATTGAGGTGTATCAAGTTTAGATAAGTTTTTCATAAGTTTTCTTGGATTTCACTTGTTTATTTGGACTATGGGATAAGAATTGATTGGTGAATATTTAATCTCTCTCTCTCTCTCTCTCTTTGTTTTTTTTTTTTTTTGGGAAGAATGGAGAAATGCTTTCTTCGAAGAGGGTGATCCCCTTCCCCCACCCCCTCCCCCACCCCCCCACCCCCATGTTCAGATTTTGTCAACATCAAAAGCAGTATTTCCCGGAAGCTTATTATGTGGTTCTGTTCTTCATTCTTCAAAATACGGCGGCTCGTTTTCCTGGTTTTGCTATAAAGTTTCTTATATGATTATATAACCTTGTCCACTGCTTTTGGTGGCTCTATTTAGGATGGGCAGCAAGAGCCTTAGGTATATTTGGTGGAGATGCTTGTATTTTGGAGATATGCTGAATGGGTGATGGTTGGATGAACATGAAAAGCACACTGTATTTTTTTAATTAGGACAGACAGTTGGATGAAAATAATGCGATTTAATAATTTTCCAACTCTTTTGATGTTGAATTCAATCTGTTGTGGGGAGGTATATGCTACTTTTGATGTGTATCAAGCTCAGCCAGGATAAGATTTTCCCTAAGTTCTCTTGGATCCTGTTGTTAACTATTTGAACTTTGGACATGAATGATTGGTGAAAATATGTTTTACATGTGCATTTGAAGGATGGAGAAAAGGCTTTTCTCCAAGGGGGGATCTTTCACTTTTCTTTTGTTAGCTCAGTTTTTGTCATCATCAAAAGTAGTCTTTCCTGGATGCTCATTATATGGTTCTGTTTGCTATTTTTCAAAATATTGTGGGTCCTTTTACTGGTTTTGGTGTAATGTTTATTTTTTGATAATATATCTGGAGCTGTGTCCTTTACTGCTTTTGTTGGCTCTATTGAGGGTTAGCAGCAAGGAACTTTGTATGGGGATGATTTGAGTACCTCCATGTATGTGAGCATTCTGTCTGTGGTCTTTCTTGCTTGACCCTGTTTTAGGGAAACAGATCTCATCCTAGGAGCTTCGAATCTGGTAATTATTTGGTTTGGTGTTTCTTCAACTTTTGTATTGGATTCCTTCTGGCTTTATTTGTTTTTTTTAATGGGTTTTATTTTGTTTATATTCAATTCATCTGGGAGCATAAAGTGTTTAGAGAGGTGGCAATTGAAGCTAGGGAAAAAGGTGCCTTCCGATGAATGCAAACTCAAATTGTTAATTTAATTTAATTTTTTTAGGTTTGGATTCTCAGAATTCATTGGCTTAGGAAGGCTGGATGTTACTTGAAGTGTTTTGTATCCTGCTGGAGCTCCAATTCTCCACATGAGACATTTCTTGGCTAACCTACAAGCTTTAAGGCTTTAGAAGCTTGTGAAGGTTCAATTATTCCAGCCATTTTATGGATGCGTTGATTGATGCATGTGCCTTTAGTGTAAGAAACATTAGTAACTGAAGGCGCATGCATTGCATACGTCTTCACTATACCATTCTCGTATTGTTTTTTTTCAAGACGAGCTCCTTTCCATAATATTTTTTGTAAAAAATACCATATTCGTATAAAACTCCTAATAAAATTGGGTTGAAGGGTATCCATGGATTTCCTTGCAAGGCTTAATTAGTGTACAGATGTTTGTCTCAGTTTGATTTCCTTAATGTTATTTATGTCCTGTTGCATTATGAGCCAGGAATGGGTTAGATCACCTTGTTTGTCAAGGAGGAACTTGACGAGGTATGTCTTGAAAGGGCTGCTGGTTTGTGCGTTCTTCGTGTACCCACTGCTTGTGTATTCATCTGGTCAAGTTTTTGTGAGTATTACTTGGTTCTTGAGTTTGACATTACCCAAAAAATATGAGTTGCTTGCTAGTGTAAATTGAGGTGGTTCCATTGAACCTTTTGTTTAAATATGTTGGGTATATTAAGTTTTTTGGTGGCTTTGCATGATTTTTTATTGGACATTTAATGTCTGCCTAAAGTGATGGACTCAAATCATGTCACTTGTGAATTACTGTTCCCTTTTGGGTGATATCTTCAAGTCTCTTCTCTTGCAGTGCTGGACAAATGTTGGATAGTTAAATTATAGTTTCATAAACTGTTCTCTTTTAGAAGCAAAAAGTGCTTGAGTGCTCTTTATTGGGATGAATAATCAAGAGAGGTTGTCTACTTGCAAAGTCTCCTGTGGTCCACTCTCTGCATAGGCTGTAATTTTTTATATTTGGGTAGTCTTTTTCTGCATTTGGCTTCATCTCTTTTTTATATTTGCTGTCACATGGTGGATTAAGTTTAGAGTTGCTAGGATTTTTTCTGTAGATTTTTTCTAAATTAATTTATAAACTGTCCTTGCCTTCTAATTTGTTTTGTCTCATTTGGTGTGTGATTGTGTCGACTATTTTGTAGTAGTAGTGTTTTGTTCCAGGATGTAAATCCTATAATGGAAATTGCTGATAGTGGAGCTATCATCAGTTTTGTATACCATAGTCTTTTCCTTTTTTTCTCCCTTTTAACTTTTGTGAGTTGTGAATTTTTTGTTTATTAGGTAGTCATTATGAAGTTGTTGGCATCTCAGGTCTTTTCCCAAGTACCTTCTTTAGGCTTATCTGTGTTATCCTTTCTGTTTTTGATTTTAGATTTGGCACAAATCAGCAGGAGGAGGTGTTTGCTGGAAGCTTAATGGATTAATCTGGTTCACAGTTCTCATTTTTGCTTGTTGACTTAAAGTTAGATTAGATTTCCTTGTTAATTTATGTCGACAACTCTCTTTTATGAGGCAGGTAGAAGATAGCCTAGCTATTTGTATCCAGGGGTACTTATTGAATCTTGTATACTTACCCGGTGATCCTGATGGGAGATTGTTTTCCTTTTATCATTAGATTTTTTTAATAAGGCATTTTATTTCTGTAGTGGTGTGGTAGTGAGTTCTTCTTTTTGTTCTTTATATTGTAGGTTGAAAATTCGTTCCAATGAGAGAGGTTTTTTGGTCTAGTCCAAGCTTATTCATTGTTCATTAACTGCTAAGTCTTTCTTTTTCTTTTTCAATTGCAATATTAAGGCTCTGAAATGTGTGAAGCTTCACTTGTTGACTGTTCCACTGGCCTGGGAAAATTCTAGATGATGCCACATAAGGCCTTTTAATGGCTAGTTAAATTTTTTTATTGATTTCAATGACTTGAACTTGCTTCAAGCAGTGAAATAATAGTTTGTATTGGCTGATTGTAGGCTGAAGGAGCGCATCATGGAATGTTGACTTTTGGATAAGTTTCTATTGGATTTTCTTGGGATTTTCCTCTGCTGTTGTTTGTTGATTACGTGACTCTGATAATTGTGATCTTATGATAGACTTTCACTGTGCTTTTGATAGGATGAAATAAGAGTCTGGCAAGCAGCAAAAGAGGGTGGTGTATGTAAACCTGGAATCCTTCAATGAGTTCATGGGTTTATATGAGTTCAAGTCAATTTAGTTTATTTATTGTTGAATTTGTGTCATTGCATAACATATATGGAGTGAATATTAGGTTATCCTCTTTTGTCTTGCAGGAAGCATCAACTTTTATAGCATACTGCAATGGACGTCTCTTTTGTGAGTGTTGGTACAGTATGTACTTGGAATCCATTAATGATTTCATGGATTTATTTGAGTTCAAGTTAATTTAGATTATTTATTGTTGAATTTTTGTCACCACAAAATGGATATGGAGTGAATATTAGGTTATCCTCTTTTGTCTAGCAGGAAGCAGCAAGTTTTATAGCATACTGCAATCAATGTCTCTTTTGTGAGTGTTGGTACAGTTTATTCTCCTTTGAAGCTTCCATATCAGTGTTTCATAAACATGAATTGAGGTTGCACTGAACTATTATGTGAACAAGTTTGGCGGTTTTTCCTTTTTAGTCTTATTTTTTAATGTTTACTGTGTGCCTATATAAATTAATACCTGCAAAATTGGTTTTTCCTGTTGTTGGTGTATAAACTATTCTTTGCTCATTGGGATCAATTTGCACGTTGTATTCTTTCATTGAGAGAAAAAAGTGGGACAATGCAAAGGAGTGACTTTTACTCTTGTACAGAAATTTGATCTCTTGTAGGAAGGAGAAGTCACTAGTGAGGTGTATAAAGGCTGGATAAGTTCCCTTGGATCTTGCGGTTCGTTATTTGGTCTGTAGAACAGTAAATTGTTTGGTGAAAAGATGAAGATGATGTTCTTCTCTTTGGAAAATATTTCATTTTGTATCCCGTCTTCAAATTTTTTCAACATCAGTTGCAATTCTTCTTAGAAGCTTATTAATTGTTGGATAATTATCTGCATTAACTTTCCCATTACTGCTTTTGGGGGCTCTATCTGAGATGTCTTAGTTTTTCTTACCCAAAAAAAAAAAAAAGAAGTCTTAGTTTTTGCTGTCTTCAGTCTATGATTTTGGTGGGGATGTGGATTATTTGGTGTGGTTCTTCTTCATATTTTCAGGCTGGTATAGTCTGATGATTTTGTCACTTGGTTACTTCTTGGAGATTTGTCTGTGATTGCAACTGCTGCAGCTTGGTTGCTCCATTGTGCATTAATTCTTCTGGGCCAAGTTGGTGGTTTCTTTTTCATATCGTTTTTGAACCTTGACATCTTTTGATGGTAGGTTTCTCTTTGGGGGCTGGATTAGTGATAATGTTGCAACTTCAGAGGATGAAGCTGCTAGGCAGCAAGGAACTTTGGCTTCGATGTTTTGTACTGGATACCTCCATGTATTCACACTTATTTTCAACTGAGTGATTTTTCTCTGTCCATTAGATTTTCTGCTTGCTCTTGTGGGAAGAGCAATCTTATTGCAATGACTTCAGAATTGGGACATATTCTGCTTTATTTTGATGGATTTTATTGGTTAATATTTTATTGAGTTGGGGATATCTAGTTGTTGCATAGTTGGCCATTGAGGCTTGAGAAGAAAGTATCTTCTGATGAATGCTATTTGAATTATGATGAGCGTGTTGCCTTTCTTGAATTATCAGAATTTTTTGTCTCTGATAGGCAGGGAGTTAATGAAAGTATCATATATTGTTCCATGTGGGACCAACATTGTCCTGGTTGTGAGATTTCTTCATGAAGCTCTATACGGTGGTTGTGTTCTGATGAAGGCTTTAGAAACTTTTGGGCATTGTCAATTTGCGTATCTCTTATGCAAAGAACTCAAGGATCATAACCAAAAAAGGTGTTTGAGGACGGCTACGGTTGATCTTTCATGGCAATAACTTGGTTTGTCTTATTTGCTGATGTTGCATGAGTTGGTGCAGTTGAATTTTGTTTAAACAAGTTGGGAAGTAATCGTTTGGCAGCCTTGCATGTTCATTTTTAATTTGATTCTGTGGTGCTAAACAATCGGTAAAATGCTGAGACAAATTATAGTTTCATAAATTGTTCTCTTGTAGAAGTGAGGAGTGCTTGAGTGCTCTTTATTGGGATGAACTATCGAGAGAGGTTGTCTACTTGCAAGGTCTCCCGTGGTCCACTCTCTGGATAATTGTCTGTAATTTTTTATATTTGGGTAGTCTTGTTCTACATTTGGCTCCATCTCTTTTTTATATTTGCTGTCACATGGAGGATTAGGTTTACAGTTTCTTGGATGTTTTCTGTAAATTTTTTGTAAATTAGATTATCAAATGGTAAACCATGGCTTCTAATTTGTTTTTTACCATTTATGGTGGGATTCAATGAACTATTTTGTAATAGTTGTGTCTTGTGCCAGGTTGTGAATTCTATGATGGAAATTGATAATAGTGGAGCTATCATCAGTTTTCTATGCCAGCCATTTCTTTCTTTTCTCCAGCACCTTTTCCCTTCTTGAACTTTTCTGAGTTATGATTTCTTTCTTTATTAGGCAGCGAAAGAACTGGTGTATTATTGTGCTGTTGCTGTATTGGGGGTCCTTAGAGGTAGTCATTATGAAGTTGTTGGCATCTCTGGTCTTCTGCTGAGTATCTTTGTTAATTATGAATGGTCCCATGAGCTTTTCAGGCTTATCTGTGGTATCTTATTTTGTTTTTCATTTTAGATTTGGCACAAATCAGCAGAAGAGGATGTTATTATTTTTGCTGGAAGCTTAATGGATTAATCTGGTTCTCGGTTCTCATTTTCAATTGTCAACCTAATTAATAAGATAGCCTTGTTTGTTAATTTTTGTCAACAACTCTCTTTTATGAGGCAGGTAGAAGATAGCCTAGCTATTTGTCTCCAGGCTTGCTTCTTGAATCTTACGTACTTATCTGGTGATCATAATGGGACTCCGTTGTCCTTCTATCCTTATATTTTCTTATTAAGGCATTTTATTTCTGTGGTGGTGTGAAGCTATTCATTGTGTGTTAACTTTTTATCCTTTCTTTTTCACTTTCATTTGCACTATTATGGCTTTGAAATGTGTGAAGCTTCACTTGTTTTGTTGACTGTATCAATGTACTAGGTTTTGTGGTTGTAATGTACTTGTGCCAAGTTGGTGTCATTGATTCTTGTGGACTTATTGTGCTGGCCAGGAAAATTCTAAATGATGCCACATAAGGCCTTTTAATGGCTGGTAAAATTATTTCTGTTAATTACGTGATTTCTCTTAATTGTGATCTGTTGATAGGCTTTTACTGGGCCTTTGATATGGAATAAGAATCTGGCAAGCAGCAAGAGAGGGTGGTGTATGTAAAAGCTGGAATCCGTTAATGAGTTCATGGTTTCATTTGTGTTCTAGTCAATATAGTTTGTTTATTGTTGAAATTGTGTCACTGCGTAAATGGTTATGGAGTGAATATTAGGTTATTCCTCTTTTGTCTAGCTGGAAGCAGCAAATTTTATAGCAAACTGCAATCAATGTCTCTTTTGTGAGTGATGGTACGGTTTTCTTTGAAGCTTCTGTATTAGTGTTTCATAAACATGAGTTGAGGTTGCACTGAACCATTATGTGAACAAATATGGCGGTTTGTCCTTTTTAGTCTTTTGTTTTTTTTCAATGTTTACTGTATACCTATATAAATTAATTTTGTGAATCTTCGTCTCAATGTTCTGGTCAATGATGCAGAATTGGTTTTTCCTTCTGTTGGTGTATAAACTTTTCTTTGCTCATTGGGACTAATTCTCACATTGTATTCTTTCATCGAGAGAAAAAAGTGGGACAGTGCAAAGGAGTGACTTTTACTCATGGAAAGAAATTTGATTTGTTATAGGAAGGAGATGTCACTAATGAGGTGTGTAAAGGCTGGATAAGTTCCCTTGGATCTTGCGGTTCGTTATTTGGACACAGAAACAGTAAATTGTTTGGTGAAAAGATGAAGATGATGTTCTCCTTCTGTTTCCTATATTTAGAATTTGTTTTTTTTTGGGTGAATGAGATAATTCCATTACTCAAAATGCATATAAGAGATGTACAGATAAAAATGGATAACTACTATTCAATCCTAGTATCAAACAAAGGAAACGGATACTAGGAGTGAAAAGAAGGAACAATATGTATATTTCTACCAAATGCACACAAGAATTGTTCTAATAATTGCTTCTACGTTGCTAGTATTTCTAGTCACCTTTCTTCTGTTCCTTTCTTTCCAAATGTAGTAGCAACCTGCCGTTATAGCCTTCTTTTGTTTTTTGTTAAGACCTGCACATACACTTGATTCCAAGAAATCCTGCAACAAATTGACTTCCGATGGTTTGTTGTTCATCCAACTTAAAGCATTCTCAATCCCTGAGCAGATTGTATTTGTAAAATGACATTCAAAACATAGGTGCTTATGTGATTCCTCTTCTCTTTTGCACATATATCATTTGTTTTTGTGAATGAGACCCCACTCAACCCATTTATCCAAGGTCATCAACTTCTGTTGTACAATCATCCATAGGATCATGGAATGCCTTGGTGCTGAATCATTATTCCATACTAGTGGTCCCATGTTTTCTTTGCCTCACTGTTTCTTGCTAAATAATATGCTATGCATTCCTGATGGTCAGGCCTTTAGTTTCGTCATTTGTCCAGGTCAACTTGTCAGAGGAATCCCGACTAGGCCTCAAATCCAGTAAATCTGCTGTTATATCATTCCATCTCATGCCCCTTGGCCAGTTCCACATTCCTTCCATAATGAAAGAGCTAAGAAGCGTGTCCTTGGGAACACTAGATGTGTCTCTATTTCGCTCATCTGTCCACTCCACCAGTGGACCTCAGGGGTGCCAGTTGTTATACCAAAACGAGATTAGTTTACTATATCTGGTGTTCAGATTTTGTCTACATGAGTTGCAATTCAGTAGAAGCTTATTAATTATTGGATAATTATCTGCAGTAACTTTCCCATTAGTGCCTTTTGGGGGCTCTATCTGGGCTGTCTTAGTTTTTGCAGTATTCAGTCTATGATTTTGGTGGGGATGTGAATTATTTGGTGCAGTTCTTCATATTTTCAGGCTGGTATACTCAATGATTTTGTAACTTGTTGGTCACTTCTTGGAGATTTGTCCGTGATTGCATACTGCTGCAGCTTGCTTGCTCCATTGTGCATTAATTCTTCTGGGCCAAGTTGGTGGTTTTTTTGTTGTACTGGTTTTGAACCTCAACTTTTTTTTATGGGAGGTTTTTGTTCGGGAGCTGGATTAATAATCTGGCCTTGCCTACGTTATGTTGCTATTCATTCTGTTTGGGTGTATGTATGAGTCAGATGTTGCTTATTGGAATTGAGATAGTGGGTTGATGGGTGAACTCCATAATTTGGTTTAAGATTATATATTTTGCAACTCAGTGGAAAAGGGACTTTGTGAATGTTGCAACTTCAGAGGATGAAGGTGCTAGGCATCAAGGAACTTTGACATTGTTGTTTTGTACTGGATACCTCCATGTACGCACAGTTATTTTCGACTTAGTGATTTTTCCATCTATTGGATTTTCTGCTCGCTCTTGTGGGAAAAGCAATCTTATTGCAAGGACTTCAGAATCGGGACATATTCTGCTTTTTTTGATGGATTTTATTGGATAATATTTTATTGAGTTGGGAATATCTAGTTTCTCCATAGTTGGCCATTGAAGCTTGAGAAGAAAGTATCTTCTGGTGAATGCTATTCAAATTATGATGAATGCTTTGCCTTTCTTGAATTATCAGAATTCTTTGAGTTTGAAAGGCAGGGAATTAATGGAAGTATCATACATTGTTCTGTGTTGGTGGGGCCAACATTGTTCTGCTGGTGAGATTTCTTCACGAAGCTCTATTCAGCTGTTGTGTTATGATGAAGGCTTTAGAAACTTTTGGTTATCATCATATTGTTCATTCCTTATACAAGGAACTTAAGGATCATGACTAAAAAAGTTGTTGGAGATGGGGACGTGTGATCTTACATGGAGATAACTTGGTTCATCTCTGATTTGCTGATATTTTATGAGTAGGTGTGGTTGAATTTTGTTTAAACAAGTTGGGTAGCAACACTTTTGGCAGCCTTGCATTTCATTTTTTATTTGACATTCTGTGTTGTTAAACACTGGGCTTGTATCATGTTTGTTATAAATTACTAATCCTTTTTAAGCAATAATAAGTGTTTTCTTTATAGTGCTGGGCTAATATTGACAATTAGTTATAGCTTCACCAAGCATTCTCTTCTGGGAGTGAAGTGAGCTCTGAATTATTGAGGAGGGTGGTTTGGTCATAGATTTTCTTGTTAGGTTTTTTCTTGATCCACTCTCTGCATAATCTGCAGTTATCAGATGCATAATCCACTCTCTGACAATTAATGTTTCTGTGGTTCTTCCTTGGCTTCACCTCTTTTGTTACTTTTGCTGCAGTGCAGTGTGTTTTAGTTGTAGAAATGACAGATATCAGATGGAAGAATTCAATCATTGGAAATTTTCTTTTTTGGAGTTTCTTGGATGGTTTCTACAAATTTTTTGCACATTGATTTATAAATTTTCATGATGAAATTGGTGATGATGGATCGGTCTTGTCTACTGTGGTCTCTTTGTTTCTTCTCTGAATCATATGACTTTGTTTACGATAAGGTGTGTATAATGAGCTGTTGTAGGACCAGGGTTGCTGAGAGATAATCCTTTCGAAGGAGCTGGTATCTGGATTCTTTTGTTGAGTATCTTTTTTGTTGTCAACATATATTTTTGTTTTTCCTTTAGAATCAGCACAAACCAACACAAAAGAGCTGTTTCGATCTTTTAGGGGTATTTGGCTGCTTTTATTTTTGCCAGAAGCTACTGAGTTGATGGGTTTCTTGTTTTCACTCGTTGGCTTAGGTTTGATTTGATTTCCTTGTGTGTTAATTCATGTTGACTACTGTCTTTTATGGGGCAGGAAGCAGACGAGCTATTTATTTCAAGATTTGCTTCATGAAATCTAGTGAGTTGGTAATATGCTAATCCTCTGCTGCTTGTGCATTTTGGTGGTCCAATCTGATACCTTGATTTTTGCTTCTTTTCAATTTTGGAGATGTTGTCTACCGATATTGTAGTATTGGCTTCTCATTTCAATATGAGAGTACATTGGAGAAAAAGGTGACTGCTCGAGAAATTTTCATGTACATTAATTATGTGTTGGCTGTGAGTGATTTGAGTTGAGCCATTGGGGTTTCTCGTGTACTTAGTGTAGTGCGTATGTATTTTGCACTTATGATCTGCAATTAACTTCATGTTGAGATTGTCATGGTGGGAGAAAAGCTTGTCTTGAGGTGTTCATGATGGAGGAGTTGGGTTTGGAATTACAAGTGTTATGGAATTTGGACTATGACTCTTTTAGTTCATGTCTTTGTGACTTGAATGGTTTTCTTTTTAGGAGTTTGCTTTTCACGATTATTCTTGCTGGGTTTCTTCCATTCTTTAGGATGTGGTCTCATCATTATTTTTAAGTTTAGATGGTTGATCGCTTCCTGTATGGACTGCTGCATTATCTTCTGAGTTGGGGTCATTAACCATCTTGGACTTTATCTGCACATTGGGAAAAAATTGCTTTGCTGCAAGCAACAGCATAGATGGGAAGATGAGTTTGGATAGAAGTGGCTTTTCTTTTAGCTTGTTATCAAATTGTTTAATGCTTTCAGGTTTTATTGGAGCTCTAGACAGTGAAATAGTTTGGGTTTTGGTAGGCTGTATAAATCAGTGGAGTATGTTAATGAAGAGCCGACTTTGTGGGAATCCTACTGGGCTTTCTCTGCTCCTCGTTTCGAGGCTTTTCGGTTACTGGCTCTATAGAGTTGATCAGAATTTAGTTTGTTTTATGATGTTTATCTCGTTGCATGACATGGGAGAGGAGCTTAGAAGCAGCAATCAGATGAGATTCATGGCAAACCGCAAACAAGTCTGAGAGTTCGGCTTTTCAAGGTTTCGACTTGTGACTCCTTTCTCCTTAGTAAGTTGCTCTTCGTGGATCTCCTGCTTATGCGATTGTTCTGTAATTGTTGTATAATTAGATGGTGGTGTGTGCAATGTAACAATCTCCCTGTTTGTGGTGTGGGGTTAATAAAAAATACTTTCTGGTGGGGCCTATGCCTGTTCACGTGAGTTGAGGTGGCACTAAAACTCTTACCTGGAGAAGTTCGGAGTTTACTCTGCTTTGTGAGGAGTAATCAGGTTGGATGGTCTTTCTTTTTGGGTTCTCAAGGAAAAATCTTAATGGATTATTGATCGGTTCGGTGATTTAATGTTATAGTAGCTCAAATGTGTGCTTCTCACATTTTTTCGATTATATAATAGCAAAACGGGAGTTTCTCCTCTTCTCTCCACAGGTAATGAATGGGAAGATGCAAAATTGGAAGAAGAAAGGATTTTTTGACTCATCGACACCACCATTACGCTATTGTCGCTTGAGCTAGCATTGGTCTTGTCCCGATATTTCCCCCCTTTTTCTTCCTATCCTTCTCTTCCAACAACGATAGGCCTGTCATTTGGCTCAGAGCTTCATTTACGTTTGCATGTTCTTGTTGGGTCAAGTTGTAATCACTCTGTACATTATTTTTGGTTAGTTTTTTAAATAATTTATTTATTTATATTATTTAATAAATTCATTTAATCTATAATATCAGTCGAGTAATCATATTTCTTTCTGTTGCACACACTTGAATGTTCGTAATATTCCTTTATTTATTTCGTAAATAATTGCTATTCGTCTTTAATTCTCGGTGGTTACTTGAAGATTTGCAAGTAATTTTCTACTCTACTGTAAAAGACAACTTTTTCTATAGCCAGACTACAATAGTACACATTAATATCAGTCAAACCATAATTATTATATATGTAGTAGTATCACAATAATGTGAAAGCAAAATAAATATTATTTTATTCATATTAAGAGAGATTTAATGTCTTCACACCTAATTTATTTTTGAAAATAAATTATGAGTACGACATTTGATCTAAAATATTAATCGCAAAAAAAATTGCATACGCAGTGACCGTCTCTATCTTGGATTTCCGTCACTGGCAAGAAACAAATACTCCTCCGGTCCTACATTAAAGAATCTACTCACTCGGGGATTACCGATAAGACAGTAAATACTGCACTTACATTTAAGTAGCGGTCTAATTGTTTCCGCTATGCTTGCTGTCACATCCTTTACTAAAAGTACGTGGAAAGTTGTTACTGTTATAGTTTTCGGCGGTCTGTAATGCCATTATTCTTCTACTTTTTCTCATTTTTATTGCCATGCTGTATTTTCGGTTTTGTCTCCATTTGTTTGTAGTACATCAAGCATTTTGAACCACCTACTGTGATTCGGAGAAAAAAATGCATTTCGTTTACCACTCGCATGTCTATTTTGAATTAACTGGCGTTTTTTATTATACTTTCTATGGTTTGAGTTTCTTAGCTTTTTTGGATGAGGTGCTATGGGATCACTGAATTTTTTAGCCTCTTAACATGATCATGTTGGTTAGGGTATCAAGAGTTATAATTTCTCTTTTGAGTTGAATGTATTGTTTCTCTTTTGGAGATTTTTTGGTTTTGGTAAGGTATTGAAAGTTTATTATTAGTTGAATTGTGATGTGTTTTTTTTTTTTCTTGAGTGCAAAGGAAGTTTATTAGAAAACAGGAAGGATAAAAGTACAACATCTAGCTAGAATTAGTTAGGAGATCTGCTGCATTGTTTTTCCCATAGAAAACTTTCTAAATAGTAATAGAATTAAACCTGGCACTGATCTCATTCCATAGAAAGCATCATAAAAATGATTATGGCAAGAGTAGTATCAAAATCAATAACTAGGTTTTTTTTTTTTTTATGCCCATGGACTGCTATTCTTAATGATTCAAGAATAGCCTATAGTTTATCCAATTCCTGTTATTCCGTTTGATGAGGCTGTACCGTCACAATAGAACTTCGTCACACTATTTATTGGAGGGTTCATTTTATCTTCGCTTTATTCCAGCTTCCCGCTAGTTTCTCTCTCTTTTTGTTTGTCCATCATTCATTAGCTTTGATTATTACCTTTCGTATCCAACTTTCACCAGGATTAGCATTCGTAAAGATTCTCCTGTTACGTTGTCTCTAAATAGCTCTTAAGATAAAATAGAAGGTCACTGCATTAGGTTTGTTTTCTTTTCAATTGATCCATCTCTTGTAATTTGATTTCTTTATCCATTGACTGAGATTTTAGGTTTGTTTTCTTTTCAATTGATCTATCTCTTGTAAGCTGATTTCTTTATCCATTGATCGAGATTTCCTCCTTGTGTATATGCATTTTCAAGGTTGTAGTTCCTCCATATATTTTTGATAAAATATAAGCAGATTTGAATGTGACCTCTTCACTTGGGACATGATTCCAAATTTGCACGTGCTCATTCTTTGAATCTTGTTAGAGAAGAATGTCTCCAAAATTTGCTTTTATTTGATCATCAAGAGGGTATTGAATGATCTCTTCACCCTAACTCGTAATTCCTCTCTAAGTTTGACTTAAAGTTAGATGTTTTGTATTTCTTAGAAAGGGACTATGTAGCCATTTTTTTGGGGCTACCATTCCTAGTCCAGTTATCTTCCTAAAATTTGACATTTTTGCCATTGGAGGTTTTAGGAGAGAGTTTTCCCTCTTGCCACTCCATATATTTTTTATGTACTTACAGTTGTAAAAAAGATGCTTACATGTTTCCCACTCTTCATCACAAAACACACAATTGTGAGGCACATTTAGACCTCTTATAATGAGTTTATCTCTTGTTGACAAACCATTCATGAGTATGTGCCACACGAGTGTGCATATGAGGTATTATTGGCAACTTTTAAATCATTTCCTAATTCACATTTTCCTATGTAATTATGTCTTCTTTGCATAAAAGATCATAAGTAGATTTGGATGTGACCTTGTCACCTAGGATATGCTTCCATATTTGCACATCCTCACTCTTTGAATCTTGCTGGAGAAGAATGTTTCCAAAATTTGCTTTTATTTGATCATCGAGGGTATCGAATGATCTCTTCATCCTAACTCCCTAACTCCCAATTCCTCTCTAAGTTTGACTTAAAGTCAAATGTTTCGTATTTCTTAGAAAGGGACCATGTAGCCATTTATTTTTGGGGCTACCATTCCTAGTCTAGTTATCCTTCTAAAATTTGATGTTTTCACCATTAGAGGTTTTAGTAGAGTTTTCCCTTTAGTCAAATAAGACCCTTTTTGAGAAGTATGTAAAAGGATAAGCTTAATTTCATAGTGAGTAAGTCATTCGTTGGCTTGTACCTACTATAAGCCTAATCTAGAGAAGGTCTTTTTGATTTAAGATCTAGGCAAAACTTTATGAAGTTAGCTTGGTTCCTTTTCTTAGATCAAATAGTTCAATCTTTTTCTCTTATTGTTGATTGTGGTAAAATCAACTAGAAGAAATGAGATGTATTGGGCTTTATCTCCTTGGAGAAGATTTAGATGGGCCTTAATTTGGGTGAGCTCCTTACTCTTTGTTAATTGTAAAAAATCCTTGTGGAGGTGTCTACAATGGCTTTCTAATACATTATTTATAATGTAAGGAGGTACAACTACTTGAATGCATATTAGCCTTGGATTCGTCCGTACTTGACAGTAGGTAGGGGATATGTGCTGTAAAGGTGATAAGGTAGCTTTAGGAATTAGTCGGCTGTGACCATGCTGACAATCACGTTTGTAATCTAGGGACATGACAT
This sequence comes from Lumnitzera littorea, assembly GCA_024138015.1. Lineage (NCBI taxonomy): Eukaryota > Viridiplantae > Streptophyta > Magnoliopsida > Myrtales > Combretaceae > Lumnitzera > Lumnitzera littorea. The sequence continues at coordinate 25,202,330 of JAMXBB010000012.1, forward strand.
CTTTAAAGTATATCGGGTGTGTTGGCCATATTATGGATGTTAAGACGTAATTAATGAGTTGGGGTAGAACGTCGGTGTTAAGTGACCCCGTATCCTATGTTCGGCTAAACTGTTGGTGGAGTCCTTAAATGTGGGATGAGCCTCAGGGGCAATGCTCGTTGGAATGGTCATCTAAGTCCTCGCATGCGAGACAAGCCTCAGGTGTAATGTTCGCTGGGCCTGAAGATAGTAGAGATGTTTGGGTAGGTTGGAACACTTGGAGAAGGTAAAGAGTTTAATCCTTTAAGTGCCAATGGGCTTTTAGATATCTTTATCAAAGCTAGGCCTCGAGTAATGCCAAAATTAAGTATCAACACTTGCTCTTCCCCACTCCCTTACCCTACTCTCTTTAGCATTGAGGATGTGAGGAGAGTAAAACTGCTAAGAAGGGTAGGTCGAGGTAAGGAAAGCTTCATTTTGAGTGAGGAATCTGCGTCTACTATTGGGTGATGTAATGTTTGAGGTGTCTAACAAGACTTGCTGCTATATGCAATGATGTTTGCAACGACTAATGTGACTGTTGGGCTGCTCATGGTGTCATGATGATCTATGGAAAGGGTAGCGCGCATTAATGGCTTCCTTGGAAATGGTTGTGTTTATCAAATGCTAGTGTGTGTGGCAACATCAATAATTTGCGTATGTGGGTTAATCTTAGCCATCGGTTAATGGAACGGGACATGCAGACGATTAGGATGTAGCACTCACATTGCATACATCCTTGCAATTAGTACATGCTTTGGTAATGGGGAAATCCATTCGTCTTCTCTTTGAGCTTGTCTATATAAAGGAGGGCTCTCATTCTTTACTTTTGCTCTGAAATTAAGAGGAAGCTTTCTCAAAAATTTTTTAAAGAGCACACTTCTAACTTTTCTAACGCCTTTCTTTGTTTTTGCATAACAATGATGGTCGGTGGGGGAACTTTTGATCCTCAAAGGGAGTAGTCAAGTCTCTCAATCTTGAGAGAGATAAACGATAACTATGAAGAGATAATTTGTGAAGGGGGTGGTAACCCTTCTCCCTCTCCAAATGACGACAATGGCGGAAGGTGATGACAGGTGGTAAGTTCTAGTTAGTTAAGAAGAGAGAAGGTCCTGGGTTCTTGGGAGGCCTCAAGATGAGTATGCCTTAGATAATAAGGGGAGTGAGTTGGATGAGCCTTTGCGCACTAGAAACTCTAACACTGAGGCTTGTGTTTGGGTGCAATTCTTAGAAAGTAAGAAGAAGTTAAGACTAATGAATTAGGCAATAAGGAATGTGCCTAGACGGCGAGTGGAGATGCTTACGAGTAGTGAGAGAGCCTTTGAGATAGGTGACAAGTAGTCATTTTTTATGTATGTAAGGCCGTTCAAGTTAGGATTGTGATTGTCATTCTCTGAATTTTTGGTTGAAGTATTCCCTGAGCTCTTTGCATGCAAATGCTTAGGCGCAACTACTTTGGTTTGAGATAATTTGCTAATGGATATTCTAGAAGTTGACAGCTCATCCATTTAGGCTTTTATTCTAAGTAATGAGGGGCCTTGATGGTTGGGTGTATATCACCAATCAAGGTGGGTTATTGAAGGTGTTTGATGGTCTTTGGAACAAGGTAGATCATTGGAAGGAACATTTCTTTCGTATCCCAACGCTTAAGAGGCCAAACTTCTTGACGGCCTGGATGGTATCTATTTGGGCGACACTAGTTAATCATTGATGGATCGAAGATGGCGAGATTACAAAGGAGTTGTTAAAGTTGGCTAATTGGAAGTGGTTTTATCCCTTGGTCACTATTCGGATGTATACCAATTGTGAGCCTTTGTATGGGACTGAGAGAGGTATTCTTGAGCCTTTGTATCGGGCTACATTATTACTGCATCCTGTTGTGGGGACAAGTAGGTTGTTAGGGGAGAGTCATAAGAGGTAAAGCTTGCTGGTTTGGGTGCAGGCCTTGTGAAGCGTCATAAATCAATGCTACGGGTTAGGGCTAATGAAAGGGAACTAGAGGGGGACTTTAAGGCAACCCCGTAAGATGCTAATATCTGAGCAATTGACATTTTGGACAATAAGAAGCCCTCATGTTAGTTTTTTCAAAGTTTTTTGGAGTGCTTGGTTAACTTTACTTTTGCCCTTGTGTTTTTGCAACCATACAACATGTTAGACTATGCTTGCACATAATTGCACATACTAGTGGTCCAAGAGGAATCGGGTAAGGGTTGAGGTGGAGAGGCTTGTACTGTATTGGAGCAAGAGTAAAGGTAATGTGGTGATCTTTCAACCACGTATAATGATATGGAGTACCAACACTAGGAGCTCAAAGAGTAGGTGAGGAAGTTGGAGGTCGAGTTGAAGGTGACTAGGTGAGTGAAGCCATTGCGGAAGCTTCTAAGGAAGAGGTAGCTAAGCTATGAGTCGAGTTCGAGGGCAAAGAGACAAAGTTGGAAGGGGCCCATGTGAAATTTGCTCTTAAGGAGGTCGAGCTGCTCCTAGGAAAGGGCCCTTTAGATGATCAACTAGATTAATGGATTTGTCTTCGTATTTAGTTCGTTTCCATTCTATTCTCCTCTTTTATTGCCTCTTCTTTCTTCATTGTACTATTGTCCTTAGTGTTGAAGTGGGGACTCAAGTTATTAATGTTTTCTAAGTCCTTCTTCATGCTTGCTATTTAACCCGTTTCGCTTGTCTCCTAACTTGTTCTGTTTTGAATTTACTCGAGCATGATATACTTGAATTGCATGTGGTTTGGTTTGATGAAGTGCGGAGTCATTGGGTTGGCTTGGGTAGATCTTTACCGATAGTATGCGATCTCTTAGGTAGAGTGTACGCTTAACAATTGTATCATCTTGGGCAGTGTGCCTTTTAGAAGGCATTGAATGCGCGTACATCACATTAATGTTTCCTAAGGGGCCGGTTGGGCTACCATTCAATCCAAGCTGTTGGATGAGTGCTACGTGGATAGTTAGGGTTGTCTTGGGCCCCTTATGTAAAGGTTGTGTAGGTCCTTTATTCCCCACATCAGATACAGTTAAACATTCTTTTGTTGAGAATCCATTTAAGAGCTGATATTTCCTCTTAGTTTACCATAGGCAAGACGGGGATGATTCGAGTGAGAGAGTGTAAGAGCTTAGGTTATGCCCTTACAGCAAACCCCTTAGCCACTAATTGAGGAATATAAAGGGCAGCTTGACAATTGGGGGGAGGTGAGGGGGTGACTTATGAGCACTAATTGAGGGGTGTATGCGGATCTCTTTACCCCTTGACGTCTTCTTTGTTGTTCCTCTTCATGTCATCATGGCACCGACATCATGGATGTAAGGGCTCTTGTAGTAGATGCTCGAGTACCATCTGCCATTCATGATGTTTTTGGCTTTGAGAAGGAGAACTCTGGCCACTTAAGGGCTTTTAACCTTCATCAGCCAAATGACTCCTAAGGGGTCTATAAGGCTGGAGAGCATGGCAGTTTGTATAAGTTTACATGCTCTCTTGCACCCATCAATGGTTGTCCTTGCGAGCTTTAAGTATTTAAGTGGCTTCTATGGGCTCCTTGATTGTTTTTTGTTGCATATTCTTTAAGGTTGGGTGTTCCTTAGTCGCTTGTGAGTGTGAGGTGCATCCCTTTTGGGGCTATTGCAATGGTATCTACACGGTGAAGGAAGAGTGTGCCACTACGACTTTTGGAAGGTGCAAGAGACCTGACCTGATGGTGACTATGGTGGCAGAGGAGGCACGATAGGTATGTTTTCCGATGACCATGGCCATTAACTTTGTCGAAAGTTGAGGATGTAGTCAAGTTTCCTTCGGTGGAGGTTATGAGTTGAGTTGAAGTTGAGAGTAGTTTGTGCCAAGCAGGAACCTTGTACGGGCAGTTGAGTTGAAATTGAGAACAATCTTCAAGATTTAATATTGGGTAGATAGATTAGGAATTGGTCTTGTGCCTTTTCCTTGTAATTTATATTTCACTTTTATATATACTTAGGGTTGAGATACCGACCCATAAAACCTTGTAATGCCTCTTTGTTTAATGAAATTTTGTTTCTTTTTACATCTTCTCACCTAATTTTCACTTGACTCACACTCTCTTTTTCATTTCCTTTCTTTATTTAAGTTTGATCATCTAATGAATGCATGAACATGTTTCCCCTAGTTGAGTGAGCCATGAGGGCAATTTGCATACGAGGTTAAGTAGGTAATGTGTCTTGAGAATTTAGTCACCTAAACTTCAGAAAGGCTCACCTTCATCAATAACTAGGCCATAATCCTTATGGTGTTGGTGTAAGTACAAACTTACAATGTGTGCCCGGGGATGAAAATCGACCCGATAGTAATAGCATAGTGAGGATTGTGCTAATGGTTGTTAGCTAAGCTGTAATGTTAGTGTAAATACTAACTTGAGACCTTAATCCTTACAACGTTGGTGTAAATACTAACTTAGGGCGTATCTTTATGGATGAAAATCAACTTAAGTATGAGAGTGCTGTGAGAACTTACATTGGTGGTTGATGTGTTGCCCGTGGCTTTAGTATCGGTACTAGCCTAAGGCAAGCATTTGAGGATGAAAATCGACCTAAGCATGAGAGCATGATGAGGACTTATGCTGGTGATTGATGCATAGCCTATAGCGTTAGTCTCGGTATTAACTTAGGGTAAGTATGTGGGGATGAAAATCAACCTGAGCATGAGAGTACGGTAAGGACCTACGTTGGTGATTGATGTGTAGCCCACAATGTTAGTGTAGGTACTAACTTGGGGCAAGTGTTTGGGCATGAAAATCAACTCGAGTGTAAAAAAGTGGTTTAGGATAGTGACAAACAAGAGATAATTTAGACAAGTGTAAGGAACTTGTCACTTGCGTTAATGATAATGGGGGCTTACAGGTATAACAAACACATTACATGACTTAGTTAAAATATGACCTTAAGATATTCGCATTCCATGCCTTAGGGAAGGGTTGTCCATCGAGGGTCTCTGGCCTGTACACTCCCTTGCCCACATCTCCTATGATGTATATTGATCTTCTTAATAAGGGGTGAGTTTACCTTATCCTTGACGTAAGTTGGTGGCTTCTAGTTTCTTACACACTAGTTCTTTGAGATGGAAGATCTTGTGCTTTACTTTCTTGTTGTAGTATTGAGCCATGCCATGTTGATAGGTTGCTACCTAGGAGCGCACAACGTTGCGTACCTCCTCGATGGTGTTGAAGCTCGCCTAAAGGGCTATGTAGTTGGTATTTACATCGAAATTCTAGACCTTACTTGTGGGCAATCTAAACTCAATAGGGAGGATAGCTTTTGACCCGAAAGCTAGACGAAAGGGGTCTCCTTCATGGAAGTTCTATGAGTTTTTCGATATCTCCAAAGTATATTTAGGAGTTTGTTGGCCCAACCACCTGTAGCTTGCTTAACCCTTTTCTTAAGGCTGCTCAGGATGATCTTTTTTATTGCTTCAACTTGGCTTTTGGCGTATGGGCAAACAATTGAGGTGTCGTAGAGCTTTATGCTATGTTTTTCGTAGAACTCCTAGAACTTATTACTATTGAACTGTTTTCCATTATCAGTGATCAACATGTAGGATACCCTAAAGTAGGAGAGGATGTTTGTAAGAACAAAACCTTCTGAAGCCCAAGTCGTGATGGTTACCATTGCTTGGGTTTCCACTCATTCGGTGAAGTAGTCGAGTGCAACTAAAATGAATTGTTGAGCTGTAGATGGCTTTTGGAATGAGTAGAGCACATCTAATCCTCACTAAGCAAAAGGCTAAGTGCTTGTCATGTGGTGTAAGTCAAAGCATAGTGTATGGGAGATCGCGAAATGCTTTTAGCATTGGTGGCATCTCTAAACCAGGACTTTAGCCTCTTTCTTCATCTTTAGCCAATAATAGCCTACTCTTAAGGCTTAGACGTACAAAGCTTGAGATTGTATGTGATTTCTACATACTCTTGCATGGAGTTCCTCTATAACATGGGTACCTTCTTTAAGTTTAAGGCACTAGAGGAGCGATATGCTCTGGCTTCGTCAGTATAGTACGTTATTGATGAGTATGTAGTTAGCTTAAGCATGAGCTAACCATTTTGCTTCTGCTTGGCCTTCGGGTAGCATTTTAGACTTCAAATACTCTATGATGGGATATATCCAGCAAGGCCGAGAGTTTGTTGATCAGATTTCAAGGACCTCTTGTTTTTGTCCTTTAATGCTACAATTAGGGAGCTATTATATAAAGACCAGTTTTCCACCGTTGTGTTGTGCAAGGATGATGGATGAAGATAGTTTAGAGAGCCTATTTGCTTCTAAGTTTTTTGCTTGGGGGATTTTTTTAATCTTTCAAGAGGCGAACTCTACGAGAAGGCCCTAAACTATCCATAAGTATTTGATCATTGTTTCCCCTGTGATCTCATATTCTCCCTTTACTTATTGAACTACCAACATGGAGTCTAAATGGATGTTTAATTTTTCTGCTTCGATATCTTTGGCTATTTTTAGCCTACCAATGAGTATCTTATATTTGGCTTCATTGTTAATTGCTGAGAGATTGAATTTTTGGGCATAGAGTACTTTTGTTCCATACAGTCTTTGCAATGTTATACCGCCCCCATTCCCCCCCTTAGTGGAGGAGCTATCGACATGGAGAGTTCACTTTGGTATCTTGACCTTTGTGTGTGGTTCTTCCTCTCCAGTATGCTTTGCAATGAAGTTAGTAAGGATTTGCACCTTAATTACTTGGTGGGGACGAAATTAAACACTGTGGGCATTAAGCTTGAGAGAATATTTCACCATTCTACTTGGAGTATCGGGCTTCTAAAGGATTCTTCTGAGCAATTGGTCAGTTAGGACAATGATTGGATGTGCTTGGAAGCATGCCTTGAGTTTTTGTGTAGTGATGACCATTACTAGAGTGAATTTCTTGATCTTAGTATATTTGGTCTCTAACCCTTGTAGGATGTGGTTAACATAATATACAAGCTTATGCTCTCGTCCATCGGCTTGGATGAGGACCAAAGATAATGCCCTATCACCAACAAGGAAAAGAAACAATTCTTCACTAGGGACGAGTTTTAGAGAGCATTGGAGGACACTCAAAGAACTTCTTTAGGCCATCAAACTCTTGTTGGTACTAGGTTGTCCAACGAAACTTGGAGGGGGTCCTTCAGTAGCTTGAAGAATTCTAAGTATTTGTCAATGTTTTGGGATACAAAGTGGTGTAAGGCAATGATTCTTCCTATCAAGCATTGAGGGTCTTTTATAGTTTTTAGGATTGTCACGTCCTCGAATTGCTTGAATCTTGTCTAGGTTAGTCTTGATTCCTTGCTCGGTAACCATAAAGCCGAGGAACTTTCCTAATGCGACCCTAAAAACACATTTTTGGGGGATTGAGCTTCATCTGGTCATAGTAGAGAGTGTTGAATGTCTCGCGTAAGTCCCTCAATATGGCCTTTCCTTTTCTTACTCTTAACAATCATGTTGTCGACATATACCTTGATTAAAAATGGTGATGACTAATCCTTGGTATGTCGCCCCCTGTGTTCTTTAGGTTGAAAGTTATGGCCTTATAGTAGTAGATGCTAACATCCGTAACAAATAAGCTATAGACCTCGTCCTTAGGTGCCATTCGAATTTGGTTGTACCTCGAGTAGGTGCTAGATATATCTGATGAATTTTGATGATAAAAAAAAAAGAGAAGAATGTTAATGAATCATCAAGTGTGCAGGTATTTAGAAGGGTTTTTAGAAAGTCTAAAATTACAAATTGAGAATGATTCAGAAAATTATTTAGAAGGTCTGATTTAATTAAAAAGAAGACAATTCTGAAAATATTTAGAAGATGCTTCAAAAGCTTTGTTATAAGAAAAATCGGTACAGTGTTTTAGAAACTTGTTCAAAGACTTCGAAGGAAAGAAGGCTGATATTTTTCAAAAGGTTATTCAGATGGTTAATCTGAAAGAATAACGTTGAAAATTACTTCATATTAAATTCGAAGAAAACAAAGCCTAGCTCCACTAGATTAGGTGTATTGAGGACGTAGACTTAATCCCGTTTCACTTAAGATAGAATTAAGAATCTATGGGGATTATTTGAGCAAAAATATTTTTAGATAAATCAAGATAATATATAAGAATGGATAAGGATAAGATTGGTTTCGGATCTTGTGGGATTATTTTTTTTTTTAGAATTGAAGCTTGTTTAGAAATTGCTGATCAAACATATCTCACCATAAATATTCAAATCTAAAGCTTATGTGGAAGTTGCTGATCAAGCATATCTTACTAAGCTTAGAGGATCGGATTTAAAATTCAATTCACTTAGATCTTTTAGAAAATATATATGGTTTATCTAGACATTGAAAAGGATAAACGTGATTTGGAAAATAATTCTCATCATTTTTTAGCAGTTGGAAGACTCAAGTGAAAAATAAAAAGTGATTTAAAATTATAAACAGGAATCTAGGAAGCAAAAGATTACATATACATTATACTTGAAATGAGAGCTATTTCTATTATCTAAAAGAGCATAGAATGAATTCCAGACACTTCTTTAGAAAGTTGAACTGAATCGAATTTCTCATCAATCATTACCTGTGTTTTTATCTAAAATCCTTTTAAGATTCATATTGTTATTCTCACTTGTTTCTCTTGTAAAATTTGTTTGTTGTTTGAGTTAGATTGTATTTTGTAGATTTATAATTAGCTTAAATTAAAGAAAGGCTAGATAGGAAGAGCAGAGTATAGTAAAACCTACGTGTAGTAGCTGCTTATAAATCTTTTATAATTTTGTTATAATGGATCAGGTGGAACAACACCAATAAAGTAAACCAAGTCTCCAACAGTAGAGCTGGAAGAAAGCAGTAGGCAGAAGGTTGAAGTTTTATAAATCCTCAACTTAATATTCTCCTTCTTTATCTTTTTAATTTGCGTTATTTAATTATGTTGATTCGTTGCATGTTGAATTATTAAAATATCACCGTTCACCATTTTAAGTTATTAAGAGGGGTATTTTTCTTATATCCAAAAAGTTTTCAAAAAATTAAAAACATCAATTCACCCCTTCCTCTTGATATCTTATATAGGACCAACAATAGGCATTCATGAAGTTAAGGAGGGTGCATCCTAAAGTGGATCCGACAAATTAATTGATAAGGGGAAGAGGGAAGTAATCTTTGGGATAGGCTTTGTTTAAGTTAGTGTAGTCGACACATATGTACTACTTCCCATTGGCATTTTTTACTAAGATTGTATTGGTGAGCCATGTGGGGTATTTCTCCTATCTTATAAAGCTAACCTACAGTAGTTTTTGGACTTCTTGCTCGATTGTCGCTTGGAGTTCAAGGGCAAAGTATCACTTCTTCTATTTAATTGGTCGGTTGGTGGGATTGACATTAAGGGAATAGGTTACTTTAAGGATTTTGATTACCCCTTACTTGTCTTCTAGTACAGATACAAATACATCCGTGTTCTACCTAAGAAAATTTGTGAGCTTAGCTTTTTCATCATCGAATAGCGTTGCCTTGATTATACTGGTCATTCTTAGGGTGCTCATAAGTTCGATTTCTTCGTAGGCTCTCCTCAGAGTATTGGGCTCTACCTAGTAGTGGACTTGATGTTCATGACGTTGTCTCGAATCTTAGCTTGAGGTAAAGGGATCTAGATTGATTTTGATCTCCTTAGACTTCACCTACTTCTATTAGTGATGAACTTAGCCTTCGAGTATCACTGGCTAATAATCATGTCGAACTTTGTTATGCTCGATTGCCTCAGTATAACACTATATGGCGACTAGTGGTTGACAATCACAATATCAATGGACTGTAGGGCGACATGTAGACTATTGTCCAATCAAATTAGTAAGGTGATTAATCCGTTAGCTTTCACCAGTTTGCTACCTACAAAACCTATCAGGCCATGTTTATATGGTTAGAGGGGCTTATCAAGCTATTCTTTCATTTGCTTGTATGTATGTTGTCTACAAATGTTTTTAGTACGTCAAAGTAACCAATTTTGGCATTGATGACCAGGGCATCATTGTACAAGTAATCTACACCTTGCTCATCATCTGTGGTGAAGGTGATGGTGTTGTCAATCTTTTGCTTCTTGGTTCTGATAAGGTAGACCTAATGTTTGGTGAAAGTAGAGCCAGTATCGCTTGTGAGGCTAAGGCCACCGAAAATGGTATTTACTTGTCCTCTTTGACTACAACGATGCTGATCATCGGTAATGCCATCCCTTTGTTGGTTCTATTATTGCTGCTGCTATTGTTGTTCGATTTAGTGACACTGGATTACTTGCTAAATCTAGTTTCATTCATTTGTGATTAGGTGGTTGATGCAGCCATTACAGATAAGGCATTTGACCATGTTCTTTAGGTAACAACACTTATTGGTATTGTAGCCGTGAACATGGTAGTAGTTGCAATATTTGTCGGAGTTGGCTGCTTCGAGCGTTTCTTTAACATTAGGAGGTTAGGGGAGTTGCTCTTGGACCTTGTACAAGACCTCTCTGATGGGATAGTTGAGAGGTGTATATGAGGGATAGTTCATGGATTTTTGTTTTTGTCTGTCTCTTCGCTCTTTGGATAAAGGATATCTAGTGTCTCCTAGACCCAATTGATTTTTTACAAGGCTTCGGGCATTGTTGTCGATTTCAAATTTGGCTTCAATAGCGTCCTCCTATACAACATACTTTTCAGCTACCCTTATGAACTTATTGAGCAAGTCAAGTTTGTTGAGGGTCACTGAGTCAAAGAATCTCCTTATAGGATTGATCCCTTGATTAAAGCTTGGAGGGCTATTCTTGTGTTAAGCTTTAAAACCTGAAGCTTTGCATGGTTAAAGCGTTCCAGGTATGCGCGTAAGGACTTGTTGGGTTGCTAACTCACATTGTGGAGTATCAAGGAGTCCTTGTGTAAGACTTTTGAGCTGAGGAAGTATTGGTGGAATTTGCTTACTAAATTGTCAAAGGATGCAATGGAGCCATTAGTAAGGGTGTTGAACCAAAGTAAGGCCACCTTTGCCAATGTGTTGGGGAAGGCTTTGCATATGATGGTGTCGGAGAAATTGTGGAGGCTTATAATGGTACGAAAGTAGACTAGGTGGTCATTTAGGTTACCTTTCCCATCATTTGTGTTATGGTGGGGAAGGCAAAGATTTCTTAAGAATGAGGGGCAGGAATGTGCTTTTTGCTGTTGACTAATGTGACGCTCGGGCTGATGACTCAACTTTCTTTTGGTCATGTATGCTAAATGTACAACGAATGTGCCCATTTCGTTCTGTAACATTCATGTCCTTGATTGCCTTTGGAGATCGTTTTGGGGATAAGTCTCTACTAGGTCTACTTATTGTGGAACATCCACCTTGTGTTTATGTTTTACTGCAATTTCCATTCAACCAATTGCCTAGGTCTTTAGGTGCTTGCTGGTCGTGCTACACTTGGTTGTGTAAATGTGTTGGGTGTGAAATTTGTGGGTTGTGAGTTCTATTTGGCCATGATGATGAGCTGGCTGTTGCTTCCTTGTTTGGCCTTTTTTGGGAGGCATTTTTCAACAAGCTACATCCCTGTAAAGGGTTATGTTAAACTCCTTGGTCTTACTGTTGTTTTTAAGTAGTTATCAGATAAGTAATCAGAGTTGTTGCATTTTGTAGGTTTAAGTGCTCGGAGTGGAAGGTGTTGATGAGCATCGAGTGGGGGCGACCTGTTACCATTGCCCAGTTATGATGTGTTGGCATCACCAAACTATGAAGCTTGTGGATTTGGATTTTTACTCTTAGCCATCTTGTGTGGAGTGACAAAAAATGGTGAGTATCAAAATGTTGATTATGGTAAAATCAACTAGAAGAGATGAGATAGATTGAGCTTCAACTCCTTAGAGAAGGTTTAGATGGGCCTAAATTTGGGTGAGCACCTTGCTCCTCACATCCCCCTTCTGTAAATGTATCTATGTGGGCCCTCCGAGCTCAAGTTAATAAGGAGGACAAGGAAGACGGGGATTGGGGTTAGCTAAGCATTATCAATCCTCATGGATGGTGCTTGACTACAAGTGAAATTTGAGCACTAAAAGGAATGTTGAGCTTTAGGGTTCTAGGGCCGGATCCCCCTACTTTTTGGCTTCTTACACTGTTTATAATGTAAGGAGGTATAATTATCTAGATATGTGTTGGCTTTAGACTCATCTGTACTAGCTAGTGGGCAAGGGATATCTATTGTGAAGATGACATGGTGGCTTTGGGAGTTAGTCGACCATGACTATGTTGGCAGCTATGTCTGTAATCTAAGGACTTGACATCTTCAGAGTATATCAGGTGTATTGGCTGTATTATGGATGTTAGGACGTAATTAATGAGCTAAGGTAGAATGCTGACGCTAAAGACAAAAAGGGGGTTAGACGACAAGAAAGAGGTGGTACAAGTGCATTATGGGTAGCGAACTAAGTCTTAGAAGGGGCTCGTTGGGGCAGAGAGTGTCCTTACTCCTTGCACTTGGATTGGGTGGTTGAGCTATTCCTTACACCTCAAGCTCAGCAAATTGTTGATAGAATCCCTAGATGTAGGGTAAGCTTCTAGGGCGGTGTTAGTTGGAATGGTCATTTGAGTACTCAAATGCGAGGTAAGTCTTAGGGGTAGTGCTTACCGGGCTTAGAGATGATAGAGACGTCCGAGCATATTGGAACACTCAGAGGAGGTAAGAAGTCTAGTCCTTTAAGTGCCAATAGGCCTTTCGAGATCTTTATTAGAGCTGGGCCTCCGGTCAAGCCAAAATTACGTATCAACACTAAGCTATCCAGTCTATCTTTTTGTTTTCATCTCTTGTTCCTTATATGAAATCCTTGTTTATTTTTTGCAACTGCTCAACAATCTTAGTCGACATAGGCATGACTTGAGAATAGTAATTTACTATATTCTCAAGAGTTAATGACGCTAGGATTTTCCTTCTAGTCATGCTTAGCATGTTAACTTTCTGTCCCGTAGGTTTGCTCTTGACCTTTTCTATGATGAAATACATGTCTTCTTTCTTTAATTGGCTTACTTCTTTTACAAGGATACCCAAGAATTTCCCCTTGTGTAGCTTTTTAGGGGAAGATACTATCTAGTTCTTGTTTAAGGAAATTTTGTCTATATAGGAGAGTTTGGGAGGGATTAGCTTGTATTTCTCTATTTACTTCTTTAAGTCTTTTAGTGATAGCTTTTTTCCTCTCCTGTATAATCCTAAAACCTTCCCTATTCCAAGACTACAACTTAGCTTGGTATTTAGTAAAATTAGGTAGTGATCAGACTGCGAGTACTTCAAGTGGAAAACTTTTGTTTTTGGGAAAGCTTATCTCCGGTGTTTGTTTGTCGACACTCTATCTAATCTTATTTGGACAATATTAGCAATGATTTTGGTTTTCTTAGTCCAAGTGTATCTAAGGCTAACCTAGCCAAGACCAGCTGTACCACATGTGTTCATGCAGACTTAATAAAGGTTAGCCATATGCTAGTCTATGGCTCTTCTTCCTCTTTTTCCAAAGTCAATATTTCATTTAAGTCCCCCATAAGAACCTAGGGCCCATCAATACTATCTGAATCACTCATAAGTTACTATTACAGCATTTTCCTTAGTGTAAATCTAGGATTAGTGTATATAATAGAAAGAAAGAAAAAGAACGAAGTATTGTTTACTTGGACCTTCATAAGAATTTGTTGCCTAGAGTTTGCATGCTCGAATACAATGACTTTAGTAAGATCCTAAAAGACTACTAGAGGTCATGTTATCAAGCCTAAGGTACCTTTTAAGCTTTTTCGTACCCTTACCATTCGGTCTTATTTCAGCGATGATAATACTACGAAGGCTATAAGTAGAGATCATTTCAGCAATTGCCTTCTTCTTTGCATTGAACTCGCTTCTTTAACATTCCAAGCCATGATTTTAAGAAACTTTCCAACGATGTTTGATGAGAAAGTATCCATTGTTTTTTCTTCTAGAACGTTAAAGATAGTACGATAAAGTACCTCATTTGAATTGTTTATCTTGACTTACGAGACCCTCAGTTTCCCCTTGCATGGCCTTAGTTTGGTCATTGCCATCATCATGTTCACTCGCCATGAAGTTAGCATCACTTGCTTAATTTGACCCTCTTAGATCTCCTCCATGTATGGTATTCTCTAGATTTCCTTCTCCAAGGACCTTCTCATCATTATCTCTTCTACCACGGTTTTGCATGTTGCTTCCAATTTCTCCTGTATCTCTCTTGCTTCAATTGCAACTCTCTCCAAGGGTAGAGTTATTGCAATCACTACTTCATTGGCTGCAGCTATTTCTACTCCTTTCATTTACAGAACTCTCCCCTGTACTCCCTCTAAGGGTAGAGTTGTTGCAATCACTGCTTCATTGGCTGTAGCTATTTCTACTCCTTTCATTTGTAGAACTTTCCCTTATACAAATGTCTATCTGCTTTAATTGCCATTGATTCTTGTTAGTTTTTTCAGAGAAGTCATGTATCGTATGACAGTTTTGTTTTGTTTAGTGTCTGTTGGTTTTCCCTTCTTTCTGTTTCATTTAAGGATGACTTCTTCTTTCTTTACATTAAATTCACCTTTTGGATTTCGCATGCTTTTTTGGGTTCTTAGTTCTTTATTTGCTCCTTTCTTAGCGTTTCACTTTATTGCCTACCTTCTTTCATTATTCCTCTTAAGTTGGACTTTGATTTATTCCCCGTACTTTACATCATTGCTATTAACTCCTTCCTCGATAGTTTCATTCTTTCCACTTTCTTCAGTATTTTCCTCCTTTTTCTTATGATTGATATTCGTATTAGGACTCTCAGCCTTTGCATTTGCATTAGTAGGTAAATGATGTCAAGACAAATATCTTGCCTGCATTATTTTTAAGTACATAAAAGTATTTTTGGAGTACTTAATTATTGTTCAAAGGGGGAAAAGGCACTCTTTGCTCCATTGGTTATATTTCTATGATATATGCATTGACACTTGTTTCTTTTTGTGTTATATAGTTAAGGCAATCTAATGATTTTTCTCATGACTACAATATTCTTTTAAGAATCTAATATAGCTCAAAATTAAGTAACTATTAAATTTTTACATGGAATTGAATTTTTTTTTTTTTAAGTGGAGAGTAACCAACTTCTTTCTTTATGATTAATGGTGTATCAACATCTCTCCCGTGATAGAGATCAGGGCTAAGCCAAGTCACAATCGAACATAGCACTTGGGTTGCTAGATGATTGAAATTATTTGAGTTGCATGTCATCATCAACTATAGCTTTTAATGTAATGGTAAAGCTCTCGATCTTACAACACCTAAATTGGCCTCCTATATAACATTAAGTAGGTTTATAAGCGTAGCATATAATTCATCCTACTTTACATAAACTTATTAAATGCTTTTGCAACCTCCTAGACTCTTAACTACTAGCATACGGTTTTTTGGAGTTGTTTTCTCTTAACATTTAATGATTCTCGTATCTCCTTTTCTATAATTTGTCCTCTAGTGGCAAGCAAATTCTTACATTATCATTTTGTCACTTGTCTACATCTAAGAATTATTTGTTTATGACAAGTTATGCCTTATTCATAAAAGGAGTTAGCAAGCTGAAATCGTAATCTATACATATTAATTTATTTCTTCATCGGTTCAAGATGAGAGTAGAAATGACCCTCCATTAAGATTGCATGAATGGCAAGTTATAATGGAAAAACCAATAAACTTCTATAGCCATGGCTTCCAATATTTATGCATACAAAATAAATAAAGAGTTACTCAATAAACTTGTACAAGTAGTGAATTGAGTGCATGAAATAGTATCTAAAAATTTACTTAGGCTATTGAGCATGTGTTACTAGTAACTCACATGATTTGCTAATAAATATATCTTACTAGATATTACTATTCATAGTATATATATAATTTTTTTTGTTTTTTTTTTTTTATTTTCAGGTTGAAATGGTTGTGTGAAAACATTGTTAATGGATGATTCAAGGTTAAAACTACACTGTCATTCCCAATACTAGTTGAGTTCCAAATAATTCTTATTTTATCCTTCAAAATTCTCTCCAATGACATGGAAAAACAATTTCATATACCAACAACAATGCTAACCGACCAACAAAAGCAGAAACTAGAGTAATTTGGAAAAAAAAAAAATCACGCTTAACAAGTTGTAGAGAGAAAAATAGCTTCACAACCACACGGTTTTCCCAAGAAATCCACTTTTGAAAAGTTGATTTGATCAACAAAAAGAAATCAGCTTTTTGAAAGCCTAACAAAACAAAGAATGAAATTCCTTTTTCAAAAACCGATTTCATAATAAAATTCACACACTTCAACTTTTCAAAACTTGAATTTTATATATTTTCAAAACTTGATTTTAAAAATTTAGTTTTGAAAAAGCCTCATTTTAGAGTTTCTTTTAAATATAATTTTTTTTTTCCTTAACCCCCATATTTTGCACCCATTTCAAATAAAATTTCATTGAAAATAAGAAAAAGGATTTTGTGTGAGAAATGGTATCTAGCAACATCACACAATGAATCAAATCTCGAAGGACATGTACTTTCTGTAAATAATCTTAGATCTCGCTCTTTTTCTTTTTTTATTTTCTCTATGGATTATTACATCATATGATATTGGCTATAAACTATTTTTTCTCTCTTCACTAGATTGTTTAATTAGAATTGCAAGTTCACTTAGCATATTTATTAATTTCGGCAAATTGCAGAAAAATTGTAAAGCTCTTATCGAACATTATTTTCTTGCAGGAAACATGGACAGACCAGTAAGAATAGTGTTAGCAGTAAGAATTCTGCACCAAGGTTCAATGTTGCAATGGATAAGCAACAGATCGCTCAACTGGCAAGTGCACTCAAGAGAGGGCTTAACGAACATACTCGTAGAAATGGTGAGCGCACAAAAAATGAGCAACCAATGAAGGATAAGAACGGAGGTAGAACAGAAAACGTGCAAGATAACAGCACCGAATGGGAGAATCATAGCGCAGGAGGGAGAGGTGCAAATCTATATAATGAGGAAGGCGAAGATCATAATACTGGCTACTGGCGACAAGGGAGATACAAAACGACAAATGCCAAAAGGATTCTGGAGAATGGGTTACCGACATGTAAATTGATAACAGAGGAGAATCTAATGATAGAAGTTGTTCCAAACCTACCAGTATTTCCGGTGGTTTATATAATCAACGAGGAGGACATAAAGAACTGGATGTCCAGTCCAGACGAGCAAACTCCGCTGATGGTCAGGATAGAAACAAGACCATGCTGGTTGAGGATGGAGATACTCAAATTGAGGAATCCAGTGAAAGGGATGGCAGCATGGTTTGACATTGTGGTGTTGGTTCTCAACCCTACCTTAATGGACATGGATGATATGGGAGCTAGGCACATTCCACTCAACATCCTATATTTGGAACATGAGCGGAGCATCTGCGGATAGGAGAAGGGATGAGATAATGGAACTGAAGCACAGGTATGATCCTGACGTACTCATACTATTGGAGACAAGAATGGGAATCCATAATGCAACAATTGCTCAAGACCAACTGGGGTTCTCGAACATGATCTGTGTAGAGACAGTGGGACTGAGCGGAGGCATGATAGTGTTGTGGGAACAAAGACACTTTTGGCTATATTCCAGCAAAGAAAAAAGCACTTAAGGTAAATTTTAGAGATGATAAAGGAGAAATTAAATGAAGAACCAACACAGGAGTTACTTAATAGATATAATTTTGCTAAGGAGGAATTAAACAGTACCTTGAGGGATAAGGAAATCTTGTAGGCAAGCAAGGCCATATCTACTTGGCTGATAAAAGGGGAGAGAAACGCTAAGTTCTTCCGTTGTAGTACACTTGCGAGAAGGGCTAAGGGAAGAATCCATGGTCTTTTTGATGATGTAGGGAACTAGACAATGGAGAGTAGCAAGGTGAGGAGCATAATTATAAATTATTATATGAACCTATTCAAAGCAGATAAACATTTTGTGTCCACCAAAAAATTGCTTCCAGACCTTGACGGGCCTATTTTGGAGGAGGAGGAGAGAAATAGGTTGTTGTGTGAGGATGTTACAGGAGAAGAAACTTATGCAGCCATGAGGAGTATTGGGGCTGATAAGACTCCTAGAGTGGATGGGCTCCATGCCAAATTCTATCAAGCTTGTTGGGAAATAGTAGGGAGCACAGTCACCAAGGTGGTCTAGGAGGCCTTTAGAGAGGAAAAAATTGAAGAGGAAATGAACAAAATTCTCATGGTGCTTATCCCAAAGAAAGTGGGTGCAAACTACATTAAAGACTTCAACCTGATTAGCCTGTGTACTATGGTATACAAGACTATCACCAAAATTCTTACAAGAAGACTCAGACCATATCTCGATAAGCTTATAAGTCCAACACTAGCAAGTTTTATAAAAGGCATGCATAGCAGATAATGCTATTTTGTTAAGGGAGATGATGGAAAGGTTCTCCAAAAAGAAAGGAAAAAAAGGGTAGGTTTTGTTGAAGCTAGACCAGCAAAAGGCATATAATAGACTGGAATGGGATTTCCTTAGAGAAGCCATGAACTTACTAGGATTTCCAGGAAAATGGATTAACTTGATAGGATCATGTTTGGCTATAGCCTCGTATTCAATTATTATAAATGGAGAGGGAGAATGGGATTTCATTGGAGCAAGAGGGTTAAGACAGGGAGATTCTATATCTCCTTATTTATCTTAGCCCTAGAAATGCTAAGCAGATGGATACGAAAATGGGTGGGAGTAAAATGGTGGAGGCCGGTTAAATTGAAGGGTTTAGACTTAGAGATATCTCATATGTTCTTTGCAGATGATATAATCTTATGTGGAGAGGCATCGTTGGAAAATGTGAAAAATATGCAGTTACTTATGGAAGTTTTTGGTGAATTGTCTGGACAGAAGGTGAATAAAGATAATTCGAGAATTATCTTCTGAAAGAATGTGGAAGATAATGTTCAATGGGAAATAAAAGAAGCAGCATGTCTAAAAGAATCAAGTGACCTGGGAATGTAGTTAGGATATTCAATCATCAAGAATGGAAAATCAAGAGGAAAGATATTGAATTTGTACTGGAGAAGATTCAAACCACACTCATAGGATGGAAGGCGAAAGTCTTGAGCATGGTGGAAGGCATTTCCTCATCAAGTTTGTCTGTGAAGGAATTATGGGATATTATATGCAGGTGTTTAAGCTGCCTGAAGTATTATAGGGGATGCAGAGAAGTTAGTAAGGAAATTCCTTTGGGGTGAGTCTGAGGATGTAAGGAAGTTTCATGGTGGTAGCTTGGAAAGAGATAACAAAACCGAAAGAAATGGGGGGAACTAGGCGTTTGGGATTTAATGAGAAGGAATAAAGCATGCCTAGCAAAACTAGTTTGGAAAATTAAGACAGAGAATTTGGTATGGGCTGATTGTTTGAGGAAAAGGTGGTTGAAGAGCAGAAGGGAAGAGGGAAACATCCTTAATAAATCAAACTCTCCAATGTTAAAAGATTGACCGGAGTTTCAGAAATGGATGGCATGGTATATGGACCAAAGATAGGAAGGAATATCAGCTTCTGGTTTATGAATTGGATTGGAAGAGGAGCTTTAAGGAAAATTATTCAAGGACCCTTATCTCTGCAAAGTATGGATCTCTCGGTGGAGGACGCCTGGGAAAATGTCAACAAATGGAAAGAGAATCTAATAGGACACCCCTTTGATGAACACATAGAAGAAATCTTGGGTAGCCACATTCTGGTCGAAGGAGAGGAAGAGGATGCTGTATGTTGGAATCTAGAACCAAGTGGGGAAGTCTTGATAAAACCCGTATATAAGGAGCTGTCCAAGGAGGAAGGTGATGGTGATGGCTGGAAGTGGGTATGGGAGATCCAAGCATATCCAAGAGTCGTATTTTTCATTTGGAAATGTCTCCACAATGGACTAGCAACGAAAGATAACCTGATTAAACGAGGGATGCAGATAGATCCGAAATGCTGCTTATGTGGCCAAAAGGATGAAACTCTGAAACACTTGATGATGGAGTGCACAGAAGTCAAGAAATTCTGGGGTAGTGTAAACCAAACAGAAGGATTCTAGAGAACTTTTAGCATGGATGTTTCTGGTTGGATTAAGGCAAATAGCAAGGGGAAGAACGAAAAAGAAAACACAACTTGCCCATGGAACATCAAATTTGCATTTGATCTACAGAGCATTTGGAAGGAAAGGAATAGAATCTTGTTTAGAGAAGCGAAAAGGGGTCTCTCTCCTACAGGAAGGTAATGTCAAAGTCAAAAGAATTTTGGTCTCACATTCGGAAGTAGAAAAAAAGAAGCACATTAGGTACTGAGGAAGTGAGGTGGGAAGCTCCACTGAGAAACTATATTAAAATAAGTTGTGATGGGGCGTTTAGTAGGAAGGGGAAAGGAGCAGCAGCAGGTGGATTAGCAAAGAATGATAGAGGAGACTGTCTAGGGGGTTTCTTAAGAAGATTGTCTGTAGCATATCCCTTAGAAGCAGAAGCCTAGGCAATATTTTGGGGTTTGAAGATGGCAGAAGAGAATCATAAGGATGATGTGATGATAGAATCCGATCCATGGAAATGATCAAATTCTAACTAATGCGAATGAATGTAATTCTTTTCTTCCTAATGTCATCTGTTTATGCAGGGAATTGCTCCAGAGGAAGGAGGAATGGATTCTGATGTGGACTACCAGAATGAAGAATGAAGTTGCACACCAATTAGCCAAATATGGCACGGATTGCAAGAATAATGTTGTTTTTAGGGGATCACCTCCACAAGAGATTCTATCTTTTATGTCTAATGTTGTTAAAAATAACTATTTTTTCTACAAGACCTACTCCAATTCTGTGTCTAATGCATCTTTGTATGAGGATAATGTTGATGTAGTCTTTGGGACGGAAACGGAAAGAGAAGCAGGAGGATGACCAACTGCTCGGTGCTGCTATTAAATAAATTTTGTTTGTTCACCCAAAGAAAAAAATAAAAAAAATAATTATTTTCTTGGAACCATGAGAGACAATATTATTTGAGATCTTAAATTTTGTGTGCTTGGTTTACCATAGAACACTATTTTTAATCATTCGTCATGCCATTAAATTGACGGGACAGATGACACAAACGAGAAAATTGTAAGAAGAATGTATTAACTGGCCTCTATCTATTAGCAAGAAAAATCTTATCCAATTTAAATTCCTCTATCTTGAACATTTTTATATTTTTTGTAAATTATATTACATTTTTACTAGCAAATGTGCCCCCAGCATTGGGTGTGCTCAAAAGTGTAAGTTGCAAATTGTATATAGCATGGGGGAAACAATATAATATTTATGGAGATATATATTAGGTAAATTTATTTTTACCAATAACTCAGGAATTAATATTAGATAAATACAAAGTTTTATAATTAATTTGGACCATAATGAATAGACACGTGCGGTAAATTTATTAAATTTATTTTTCTTTCGTATGGTAGTTTTTACAACTATAAATAGCACTGAAAGTGCCAATTTCTTCACACCATATGACATTTCTTTTGACAAGACTATCGGTAAGATGAAGCTCAAGTAGAAGTGGCTTGTATATATTGCATATGAAGGTCGTAATTTTAACTCACAAGCTTCACTCTTTTTTTTTTAACCAAACAACATTACAATGTTATAGTGTTTTTTTTTTTTTTTTCTCAAATACAACATTATAGTTTAGGGATAAAGATTCAAATCTTGTCCATCCTATTGAAAGACTACTGTTCATACTATTAAATTACAATGGTCTTAACTTATTCTTTTGTTTGTCTTTTTAAATTTTTTATGCAATTACTTAGTGTTGACCTAATACTAAAGTGATGTCGCAATTGCAAGAGATCCAAGTTGTCAACTACTTAAACAGTTTATTTTAAAATATTTAATTGAAGTTTTTGATGTGTTTATTCATTTAATTTTAAGCCTATAAAAAAAAACGTACTAGTAAATCAAATTTGGAGACTTATCATGCTAACTCGATTTTAACCTTATTCTCTTTGACTAATTCATAATGTGAATCTATAGAAAGAGTTCATAATAAAAGTAAAAGCATATTGAAACAGAAAAACTCTTCGACTTAGGTCATGAGTAGCTAATTGCATACCTACGATGTGTGTACTAAAATATAAAAGAAAAAATAAAACTTTTTCAAATTTTACAATCAAATTATATAGTTTTCAATTGCAATAAGCAACTTTTAAAAAATTTTTATTGGTAAAACATTTTAATCTGAATAGTTAAATCTTGAAACTTTTTAAAAGTACTTATTCAAATCGTAAAACTTTATAATAGTTTAAGTGTTAATATAATTTTATTACTTTCTTGGTAACTTTAATAGAGTATCACATTCAAACCACCTAGTATGGAAGGAACTAAAATATGTTGTTTATTAATATGGATAGATTGTGTTATTTCTTTTAAAATAAATTGTAAAACTACATGAAAATTGGAAGTTTTGAAAATCGCATATAAAAACTTACTAAGGTAAAAGTTTAGAAGGTCCTTTTGCATTAAGATCAAAATTTAGGAGGGTTATTTTAAACTATATGTTTTATTTGTCAAATTATAAAAGTTTAGAAAGAATATTTGCAATATTTTAAAATGCAAGGTTATATTTAGAGAAAGGTCAAAGTTTGGGAGGGGTATTTTGCACTTTTCTAGAATTAAAAAACTTAGTTAATTACAAGTAGTTATGATTATTAGCAAAATATTGCAAGATGATATTTAAGGATAATATAGAGATAACACTAATAAAGTGAGGATCTCTAGTTTTAGTGTTGGATTTTAAAATCACCAAATTAATCTTTTTGCATACCTGATGTTATGTCTAAAATGTTATAACTATCATAATTAATTATAAATACCCATTTCAACATGATTCCTTTACTTTTTGTCCTTTTACAATAAAACTTTTATTAGATGTGTTGGTAGTTTGTATAGTTATTTCTTGATTTTCTAAACCTGTTAAGATGATGTGACCTCAAGACGGTTAGTTGAATTGTTGGCTGAGGAAGGTTAGTCTTCTAACTAAGCATGCAAGACATTGAAATTCTGTTGGACGCACTAATTTGGAGGTGTTTGCTTGAGCATCCAATTGAGCATGCATAAAATTTGAAGAGAGCCCATTTGCTGGATAACCTGTGCAACATTTAGCAAGAAGGATTAGCAAGATTAGGCTTCTATTTGTGGCATACTCTAGAATGCCTATAGGATCTATCTCAATCTCTCAGATTCAAGTAGTTTGAATATGGTAAGAGAATTGTCTTGACTTAACCCATTCATTTAATTTTGGATTGAATAATATTTTGATATGAATGGAACACTTAGAATTTCAAGGCAAAAACAATAATATATATTTTAGATTTACCGATACAAAGAAAAGAGAAAAAATGCCCAAAAAAAATAAAAATAAAAACCCAAAAGTGTGATAAAATAAACCCATAGGTGAAATCCCTAGAGAAAATGTTCCATTTTTTTTTAAATAAGAATATTCCTAGAAAAGTAGTGAGATTCTCTAAAAGAATATCAATAACATCTAAATATATATAAATAAAATAAATGATAACTTAAAAAGTACAACTCTCAAAAAAGCCATTCAACATTTTTGGACCATCATTTCAACACGTTTTGTATATGTAAAAAGCATATTTTTAGTCTACAATATTTCACTATTTTTCTATTTTAATTCTAAACTTCAAATATAAATATACATCTATATTGTGTCCATTTTAACTAAATATTTAATAAATAAGCAACTTCAATATTTGCAACCAAGACAACAATTAATTGAAGCGACCTCATGAGTTTAGATTTCGTAATGGACTAATAAAATAATAATACATTTAACAAGGTAACTATTACATACATTCATTATCTTAACATAAATAATTAAATATGGATTAAATTATACATTAAAACATTAATAAATCAATTAAATGGCACTTAGAAATATAATGAATTGTTCCTCTTGGATTCGTGGTAGTGAAGTGCTAATAGAGAAGCAATTTGGACAAAAGAGAATTTCATGATGAGAACACATAATCAATGACCTTATACTTGATACCTATGCCTTCAGTAAGCAATGCCTCACTGCCTAAACTACCATAAAAACTCTAAAGAATGTCAATTTACAAATTTAAGCAAGGAGAAGATTGTAGGGAATTTATGTAGCATCCATAGCAAATTGGAAATTGTTGACGGTCAACTTTTATTGGGTATGGTTAAGCTTGAAGGCAACTTGCACACTTAACAAATGTAAGCTAGAGGGGCACCGGAGATGGTTCTAGTGTAGCAATTATCATGCTTAAGTTAGTATGTGATTTAGGAAGAGTGTTTAAAGAAGTAGAGGCTAAAGTGAGAGAATATAAATCCCTTTACCTATAGAACTAATAAATACTAGATGTTGAAAGTAGACAATTTCCAAGGATACATTTTGGATATTGTGGAGAGAATTTTGGGCCAGGCATGTACCAACTGTAGATTTCCCTTATCTAGTCAAGTTGTGCTTGCCTTATCTTCTTTTGGCTCTTTCAACCGAACTTACAGATGGTGAACTTAAGACCTTAGCCTCTAAGGGGCTGCAAGGTGACAAAAGCTTAGTAGTCGTCTTTTGATTATGTTGGTCAAGCAGTTTAAAGCTTGGTCCGTTCTCTGGGAAGATCATCCTTAGTGTTAGCAATCAGCCCTAGGTCATCTAAAGCCCGACTAAGGCTCTAAACGGGTCAATTATAGACTTCTAGACTTAGCCCATGCTCTTATGAGGTAAGCCTAAGCTTAAAGGTTTATGTCCACATAGCTTATCAATAAAGGTGAATAAAAGAATTAATATAAAATTCTCTCAAAACCCCTTCAACTTATTGTGGAAATTTTACAAGTAGAAATCTACCAAATTCAAGAGCAAAGGGATCAACAACCACCCTTGAAATTTAATGCAAACAAGGTACTTATTTGACCTTTTGATAATTTGAGTTAAGTTTATCATTCCTATTCTTATAAGGTACTTGTACATAAGTGTTTAGCAAATAAGGTCATTTCCTTAAAAGGTTCTTATCTATAATTATCTCTGACCTACAATCATCGGTTTAAATTTAAAGTTCTTAACTAGGAAACAAATAAGTCAAATCCTAATCGTTCAAAATTGCATAAGAACTTCTTCAACTCATCAATCTTAATAGAAGCTGTGTACAAGCATAATCAGAAAATTGGTGATTTTGGCTTAGAAAGCTTGTTTACTTATGATATTGACTACTTTCATTGTGCAAAAGTTTAATACGACACAACTACACATTACCAAAATACTCTCCATTTGATCCAAGATCAGAATCCATGTCAATTTGTTGACAAATAGATAAATTCTAAAAATTTCTAGCTTAAAAACTTCTTATAAACCAAAAATTAACTAAAATTAGACTAGTTGTTATAAAACTTTTTCATATGGAGTTCATAGAAAAATTTTTAAACAAAAGTACACCGTTTAGGTTTCTGAGAATCAAATCGGAAATTTATCCATAGTAGCAAAATATTTAAGAGCAATGTATACAGTTATCAAATTTCAACAAAATAATATTTGTCGGGTATCTTCACTTTCCAAAATCTCAAAGTAAGTTTGGTGATCTATAGACTTGTGAAGTCGGTGGGGATTCCTTCATGTAATAACTTAACAATGCCGAATATGAGTTCGGAATGTTTGGTTTTATTTTACAAAATAATCATTCATTCCTTACAAGGTCGAAAATTACAAGCAAAATTTAACATATACGTTCTTAATTTGAAGTAGTCATATTTCAGCCTTTCTTTAACATAACATACTAAAATCACGAATGCTATTTATCGGTAAATGGAGCATAATACACTACTTAACTCACCATAACAATAAGGATGTAGTGCCCACATACTAATCTTTGTTCATTTTCAATGAGGTTCACAACACCTGATGTCCCAAATAAGTACTTATATTATTACAAAATTATGTATGGGTTTGCTTAGTCTAACTCCTTGATATCTTAGTTTCTCTCTCTCTCTCTCTCCCTCTCTCTATACATTTGAACAGAATATGGAAAACTCCAATTGCAAGTTCACAACAAACAACCACTTGGTGTATGAAAAGAAAAAAAAAAAAAAAGAATGGGAAGGTTAAAGAAGTTCTTTGTTTGCGTCAGATTTGAAGGGTGTTCTTCCCTCGACTCTTGAATTTGGTGGAACTTGTTATAAAACTTCCATTGTAAGTTGAAGGGGGGTTTGAGAGGATTTTATTATTACTTATTTTATTAACCTCAAATTTTCTACGCATGCTACGTATATTCACATACATTTTCTCCACGCAAAAATTTGCAAAATGATATCCTTTTGAATTTTTATACCAGTTTAAGCGTGGAGCATTACTTAGTGAAAGCATAGGTATCAAGTATGAGGTAATTGATTATGTGCCCTCATCATAGACTTCTATTTTGTCCAACTTGCAGGGCATTGGTTCATCATATTTCAAGAGCCATTTAATTGATTTATTAATATTTATAATCCATATTTAATTATTTATTTTAAGATAATGCATATGTACTAGGTAACATATGTATCTAGTGGGTATACATGTCCTTTAAAGGTGATCTCCTATCATGTTATTGAGTCCACTAAGTTATCTCTAAAGGCTTGTTAATTATTGAAAGTCAAATCTCGCATTTCTTATATGTAGCAAGTATTATTATTATAGTTAGCCTTTTAATTATATCATTATTTCATTATTTTATATTTGTAAATTCATGAGATCTCTTTGATTGATTTTTATGGCCTTGTCCTAAATCTCAAAGTTACTCATTTGGTAAATACAAGCCAGACAAAATGTAGATATATACGTATATATTTATATTCACAGTTATGTTAATATACATATATGTGTATATATACATATATATATACATCACATATTAAATATATTTAGTACATGTACATTATCTTTTAATATGGTTTTGGCTTCAAATTAGGGTTGTTTATAAAATTGAATTGAACCAAACCAAGAAAAGAACTTAATTCCAAATCACACATTGCGGTTCTTTTATATTTGGTTCCTTTTGTGGTGCAATTCGAAGAGGATTCAAATAGCTCATGGTTTGGTTCCAATGATCGAACCAAACTAAAAATCTTATTAATAAAAAATAAGCAACATTTTTTAATTCATGCCTTGCCAACATTTTGGTCTTATTGTATTTACTTATTCCTTTTTGTTATTTTTCATTTTACTTTCAAACCTCTAAAATTCACTCCTTTTCCTCAGCGCTCGTCTCTCATCTTTAACATTCTCTTACGCCTTCATTATCACCTAAGATATAGTATTATTATAATATAATATCATGTGACTTGAATTTTTGCATAATATTACTCAATTTAGACATTAATATTAGTTGAAACTTTTAATGACAATTAGTATTATAAAAAATAACATAATGATTTTAAAAAGTAATTCGAATCGAATAGAATCTATAAGCTTATAAATTTTTTATAAGGGCTTAGAATCGAGCACGAATAGTGTAATACTCTAAAGTTAAGACACCACAAACTGCCACATGTCATTAGTCCTCTATAAATATGCCAGGCTACAATCAACTACAAACTCCAAAATATACATTTGTAAATCTACCAATGATAATAAAATATAAGTCTCTATGATTTAAAATGTGCTAAGCAATCTCCAACCAATTTATGTAATTATTAGTAAGCTAGAACTTAACTTCTATAATACATGAATGTTTAATTACAATCTAATTGGATAATAACAGCTACACATATTGATCATTCTCATAGTAAAATAACAACATCGCTCATCCCAACCTGATAATTAATGTATTTCTTCCTATACTTATCGATTTGGCATGCTTATCAATTTAACCTGCAATTGTAAAATTAAGGGGCTAAGTCAAGACTCAGAACGTAACACACAAGTACATGCGCATGAGTAATCATACATAACCATATTCACGTGCATTTAAATGTAAGTAGGTAAATCACACACAATAATTTAATTATCTTTAAATTAGCTAATCACACATCACACTATAGAAGTCCTGATAACCTCTATCAAAACACAAACTCACTTGTCATCCTAGTGGTTGGGCCTACCTCTTCGAACCCCTCTGTAATCTTATGTTAGGCATGCCTCTTTGGGCTCTATCTATAACAAACTAGATCTACTCAGATCATTTCTAAGTAAAACTCCATTAAAGACAATGTATTACAAGGATCATTAAGGTTGCTCCTTAAAGATCTGCCACTCCGGGCCTATAGGTCGAGTACACGTAAGCAACAAGCAATAATTAAGCTAAATATTTAATTAGTCATTTTGCAAATATATAAAATTAGTAATAAATTCTAGCATAGCAATTACAAGCAACACATAGTGTCACGTACTTGGAATTTGATGATAGAACTTAATCTACTCTAGCTTATAAGAATAATTTATAATGAAAAGATGAATAAAATTTGCTTTAGTAACAATCTATGTCTTCTTATAGGTTTTCTAAAAGTTTTAGACAAGAATCATATGTCGAATAGGATTAAATGTAGGCCAGGAAGAAGAAATGAAGTGACCGTAAAGACTACAGTTGGGGATTATGCCCGTTATCCCAAGCATAATCCATCATTTAAGATTAAGCCCTTAGATCACGGCTGTATTTCTCTTTAGATTCTCTATGGTCTAAATTACAGTCGTAAACCTTGGTTTTGATTCTCTCATCTTGAATTTTTCTTAAATTTCTCTCATATCTAGCTTTTATGAGAAGAATATAGTTTAAGACCATGCCTGTGGTCTTTGGCCATGTTCATCTTGATACTTCTTCTTTCTTTTATCTAAAAACAACCCTCTATACCCTCGATCCAACCTCTAAACTCAATCTTGACCCACAACACCACAATCTCCTTCATAGCAATTCTTTCTTCAATAACTCCACATTGCAATCAATTTCATAAATTCTACAAAAGAATCAAGATCATAAGGAAAAAAATACATTATCTTATGTTTGTAGAAACCCTAAAGAGAGATCCTTTACAATCTTCAAATCTAATCAATTATTTAACACCTTGAAAATCAAAATCAGGCTTTTAGATTTAATCCTACACTTTACCATAGCATCAAATCACTTACCAATGGGAATTCTAAGGTTGCGATTTAGTCTTGCACATTAGCCCCTCCACCAAAGGCTTTCTCTTACACTACTAAAATGGATCACAATTGATTTTGTGATTCAATGGACCAATAAGGTCTTAGGGATTTGTGCCTTACTATTAGGATTCATGGAGTTCATTATGAGATAGTCCCATTCTATAACACAATGAAAGACTAATGAGCCTTTTTAAAGTTAGGTTAAACTATGTAACCCTAGCATTTGTAATTTCCAGAGTACCCTTTATTAAAATTATTTAATTACTTTACTACCCTCACTTATCTTTTATAAGCTTTCTTTATTTTATTTGTACTTCCTTTGAATTTTCCTTGATGTTACAAGTAGCCATTGATATTCCCAAGAATTGATAAGTTTAAAATGAAATAAAACAAATAAATTTGAATGGAAAACCCTAGAAATTTCTAAAATTTATCAAATTTGATACCAAGAGATAGTTGAAATGAAATAGCAAACGATAGTGAATAATCAAGTTCAATTTAAAAAACTATTAAGTAGATGAATGAATGAATAAATAAATAAGTAAGTGACTGATAAGTAAATAAATAAATTGATAAAAGGGGGGGAAACCTACAAGTGGAAGTGCAAGCAATGTTTAACCCCTACCCCGTTATAAGTTTACATTTGAATGTGAAATATAGTGGAACCAAAAAAGTTGGTTGCATTCCTAGAAGTCTAATTATACTATTTAGTTCTTAACTAGAAGAATAGCATTTAGTTCCTTACACATTTGCCTAGAAATTTCTGCACAAACAAGATGTGATAACACCCTCTTACTAGGACTAAGAATTGCTAGTTTAAGGAAGGGTTAACGTCACATTTAGTACCCAAATTTTATCGAAATGTTCAATTTACTACCTAAATTTTAAAAAGGTTAATTTGCTACCTAATTGAAGTTTTCATGGTCATTTATACTACTTGATCTAACTTTGTTAAACTCTGTTTATTAACATGGACTTGTAGATGAACCATGAATTGACACACGGCATTTGACATATTTATACAAATAATATTTATTTTTTTTTAAAAAAACATATTATGTCTCAAAGTATGGATGATATACATGCACTCATCAATTTACATCCAAGGGATGTACTTTCTTAATAAGGAAAGCAAAAATACATTGTTATATATTAGGCAAAGATTGAGAATTTAGCCATGTAGGACAAGTTATATTGGCCTTATCACATAAGTGTAATATTGCAATTCATACATGTGAGAAGGCAACTTTAACTCAATTTTTTGTCCTTCATTTCACTTTTAATTTTCACAAAATCATAATATCTGAATCTACTATATGAGTACACTTAGATTATACGAAAATTAAAAAACAAAAACACATCCAAAACTTGCTTAAAACTCAATTAAAACGACTCCTTTGACTGGTTTAAAAAAAGATTACAAGATTTACACGTATGTTTTCCCTAACTTGTATTTTTTATTTTTATCATTTTAATGCATTCTCTTTCATCAAATTTGCTTGAAATATATTATACTCCATGTATACTTTTGGATCATTCAAAAATTTTTTTTAAAAATTTGTTTAAAACGCATTTAAAACTTATATCAAAGATTCTTCAATGAAAATCAAATCTTTAACATATATATTTTACTTGCATAGCTAATGCGAAAATAAACAAAGGCTTGGACTTTTAATTAGATTATCTTACATTCAATGGATCTTGGGTTGTTTCAATGAAAATATCTTATAGTGTTTGATATACACAACATAATAGTGATGATGGTTTGTTGATTGGTGGTTGGTAGATGGAGAAATAATCATCAAAAGTAGCATGGCTAGATTGGTCATGATATGGACATTAACGTGGATGAGCATATGACCAGCGATATCATACGAATAAGGGAGTAGGTCCGAATCGCAAGATGGTTTAAAAATTAAATGATAGTCGTTATTTGAGCAGGAGTTCTTGTGCACCGATGATGGATATGATGTAGTAACACCTTACATGAGCTTGAGCCACACTTAATATGATATACTAATGAATCATGAGGCCACTTACCACTAGTCTACACTTACAAATTGGCTAAATAAAAGTGAAAAGAGCGAGCAATCACACTTAGCTCAAAAGGGATAATTTCTAAATATTGAAGATACTTGATGTGTGACTATTACAATGGTAGTATTTATATCCCCCCAATTAGGGTAAGTCCTAGGTTACGATTTACCAAAAGGATCCCTTATTGAAATTAGAAAACAAATACAACATAAAGGCAAAATTGTAACAGCAGAAAATGGAATATTCTATGTTATGACAATACGAATGTTAAAAGTTATATACATGTCCACCTCTCAACTTGTGGTCCAAATAGGTGCTCGATGTAGGGTAGACCTTACAAGATCAGCATCAAATTGGCACCTTAGGAACTTAAAGGGTGCTTGTCTAGATTGTTGGAATTTGGGAGCTTGACTTTGGTAGGTTGGCTTGGTATTAGGCTATTGTGGGCCCAGATGTCTATTAGTTCAAGATCATGAGGGCTTAAGCCTTAGTATTGGTAAGAGTTGTTAATTTCTACGAGCGTTGCCTCTACCCAAGAGATTGTAATCTAGTTGGAAGAGCCTAGGAAACATATTAGGTTGTCTCAGAAGAACTCTTCTTCTTTTAGGGTTAGATCCTTCTAGGTAGCAAGCCTTGTGCTCAGGATTGCATGATTAGTCCTTGATTCTTATCAAGTCAAATATGCATATAACAGCTGCAATTTCTTTTAAATAGTTGAAGGGCTCATTTTGATCAGGTTTTAAGTAAATTTAGAATGTGTTTTCTTGATTTTTTTTTTTTTTTTGTACAATCTAAGTGTACTTGTTACACCCTGAAGCAGTAAAGTCATAATAGTCTCGTCATGCAAACCATTCTAAGATAGAAGTTGACCTTACAATTGCTATTATAGACTTGATTTACTAGGGATGCAACTAGGGTGGATTCGGAGCGAGTTTTGTAAAACCCCAACCCACCCCTATAAGATTTAATGTTTCCTAAAACCTTATAAAAACCCTATAGGGTTTTACCTTTTATTCCCAAAACTTGACTCTATAGGGTTCTTGGTGGGTTTTTATAGGACTCAAAAGACTCTATAGGGTGGATTTTTATAGGGTTTATATGGAATTAAGTAGAAAATAGAAGGGAAAAAGTTAAATAGAATTAAGATTATATTTACTGACTTATACAATAATAAAAATTGAAAATTAAATGTGTCGTATAACGTAAAACTTATATAAGATATGTATGTTGTATAAATTAAGAGTAAATATTTTTATTAATATATACTTTTTTTTATCGAGTCGGGTTTTCCATCGAGTTTTTTCATAATCTCAAAACCTGACCCTAAACTCTATAGGGTTTTGAATTATATCCCAAAACTCGACTCTAAACCCTATAGAGTTTTTATCGGGTTCCGTAGGCTAAGTACAGTTTAACAACCCGCCTGGTTGCATCCTTATGATTTACACAGAGCATCCATAATTAACTCGCTTTTAAGTAAACAGTTTACATATTAAATAGAATTTTTATCTAGGAAAATATGAAAAATATATACTAAAATTCAGATATTATAATGATTTCATAGCATAATCTTTCACAACTAATACCTTATATGATAATTGAAGATTCTAAATTAAGAAATAAAGCCTTAGAAATGTATTTGTTCTTTAGTTTTTATTTCCTTATTTCCTAAGATCTAACAGTTGCTAACTTTAGGGTAGTTATATAGATGCTTCCTAACTAGCATCAACAATAACATTTACAGGGATATGAGCAATCAACCACTAAGTAAGTTAGGATGGAGACTTAGAACTACACATCAAGCACAAATAGGGTTATCAATCGATTATTTTAATGCAATGCAATAAGTGAATGCTATCGTACGACATTTCCAGTTTGTCGTAAGATTTAAGAAATTATACTTACTTTGATCCAGGTTGAGGAGTTTAACACACTTATCAATAACTCATAACTAAACTTAGGCTTGTTCAATAGGGACATCGCTTCTCCCGCAACTACCTTCAAATCATTAACTTCACCCATGTCACGACCTCTTCTCTTGTCACTTAATTCGATTAAGGGTGAAGAAATGACCAATTATACCATCCAATGTTATCTCTTTCGAAGAGGTCAATATTTGGTTGGAAAACCCTAAACATCTCCCCTAATGGGTTGAAATGCTTGATCAGTTAATTTTACAACTCATATATTATCAAGTCTAGTTAAGGTGATCAATCCATGTCATATAGTACAAACAATTGCAAACCAATACAGTAAGCCAATAATACATAGTGCATTAAAGAACATATACACATAAGCATGTACATATTCAAACTACCTACAAGCATAAATAAGTATAATCTTAAGCCTTTGAGTACTTTGAAACAATACTCCGAAATACAGTTATGTATTGATCCTAAACTTACCTGGAATTCCTACTTACTCATTTAAGATACAACTCGCATATGCTATTGTTAATAATCTCTATAATACAAATGTTGTTTTAGTTTCCACATAACTACCATATATAGATTTTATTCTATAATTTATATTACTATCTTCAATTTAGGGGTTTTTTTTTCATTTAGCTATTTAGGTCTAAGTCTCTTACAATTATCTTCATTTTAAGCCGAGTTTTGTTTCAACTTTTGATTCAATTTCTAATTTAACTTCTAATCATGGTTTTATTCATAAGCCTTAAATCAGCCATTAATCCGTCCTTTGAGTTTATTCAACCACATTAAATGTATAAGAGTTTTTGAATTATACACTAATTCTATTCCTATTCACTATATACACCCAACCTTGAATCGATCTTCTAATTTAGCTCCTGGTTTCATTTTACATTTAAGTCTCAAGATTGTCTTCTAGCCTATTTCACAGGGTTTAACTATCTTTAATTCGAATGAATATAGTATTTGATTAGTTTTTGTTTAACTTTCCAGTTTGCTAGTTCTTCCCTTAGTTTTAACTTAGTTTTAGCTTAGTTTCTAAATTAATTTCTATTTTAGCTTCTAATTACGGTCTTTATATGTAAACATTAGGAATTCCTTTTGAACTAATATGAAAAATTCATCCAACTACTTTCGGATATCCTAAATCTCCTATTGCGCTCCTAACCAATATTTTGGTCAGTACGGTACACTATATTTCTAATTTAACTATCGAATTTACTCTCTATGTGAGAAAATTGTATATTTTTCTTATAACTACCTAAATTTATATTTCATACCAAATTTATTGTATATTATTATTATTATCATATTATCAATTTTTACCTATTATTTTCTATTCATTAATTTCCTATATTTACATTTTACCCATTATTACCTAATATATACAAAATATGCACATCTAACATTCCCAATACTTCAAATATCATCTCTCATCACCGACATCTCTAAATATCTAGATTACATTCTAAATCAAAATTTGTACTAATTTAACCTTAAATCATAAAATTAACTTAAATATGCCCTTTTTACCTATTATTTATTTACACATATTTACTACATAATACACATGATTCTCACATCTAGCACCTCGAACATCACAAATATCATCCTACATTAGCAAATAACATCTTAAGATATCTAATTATATGCTAAATTAGTATTTATATTAAATTAACATTAAATCACTAAATTAAACTCATAAATTTTCTTTTATGCATAATTTTAGGGCTTAAAAATTAAGTAAAATTTAAAAAAATAATTTTTCAGAAAAAATCTTCATAGCACTATCATAAACACTCTAAGTAGTCTACAAAAGAATTTTGAAGTGAAAACTATACTATTAAGGTTAATTAAATTAATATAAAAAACCAGTTTGGGTTTAGGAATTTTGTAGGCATAATATATTTTAAGACCCAATTTTAATAAAACAATATTTTCCCTATAAACTACATACAAAAATATCCTAAAATACTAAATTTCATAATTTTATAAATTAAATTAACAATTTTATAAATGAAATTAAGACTCACCGATATTGCTAACTCAGGCCACTACCGGCCACCATAGGGTTGTTGGTCAGGTTGGGCATTGCTTCCACCATCCAATGGTGGTGGTTGTCCACTTCTAAACCGTCGTTGGTTGTAGGTTCCATTGATAACCCCTAATTACACTATATTTTGCTAATTTTTCCTAAAAATTCTTTCTTCTCTCTTCTCTCCTTTCCCAATTTTTTCTAAGCACTAAACTGACCAAATGAGGTTGGGAAGTAGTTTTTTGAATTTATAGTAATGTTTAGGGTTTTGTCTTGATTTATTTTGTGCCAAATGTCCTTATCTTCTTCTTTTTTCAACTTTCTAGTTAGTTTAATTCTATTGGTTTATTTTCTACTCTCAATCCTAGCTTGCTACAACTACAATCTTGACAATTCTTCACTTTTCCAAAATTTTCTTGATTTTTATTTAAATTTTTATAAAATTTCATTAGTTATTTAGCATTATTTTAACATATTCTAAATAATTTAAGTAATTTTACATATTTTTACCTACACGTAAATATATATATATATATATATGATACAAATAAATACTCTTAAATATTATTTAAGTTATTTTGTTATTTTTAATGTGTATAAAATTTATCTCTATCGATTCCTTATTTATTGGAACTTATTTTACACGTTTCCCATAATTAATAAGTAATATACTTATAACTCAATATTATAATATTTAATTATTTTATTCTCCTAAATCTAAACTCACGAGATCACTTTTATTAATATTCTTAGTTTCATTGTAAAATTTGGGCTCGATTGAATAACTTATCTGATCACCCTAAATTTTATTTATTGAACCTCGAATACCTAGTTGCAGGGCTTACAATAGTTACATAATAGATTCAAAATATGATTATTTTATAAAAATTGAAAGTAAAATGT
This sequence comes from Lumnitzera littorea, assembly GCA_024138015.1. NCBI lineage: Eukaryota > Viridiplantae > Streptophyta > Magnoliopsida > Myrtales > Combretaceae > Lumnitzera > Lumnitzera littorea. The sequence continues at coordinate 25,238,410 of JAMXBB010000012.1, forward strand.
ATGAAAAATTGAGTTAAAGTTGGCTTCTCACACTTATGAATTGCAATATGTAATGTGGCTATTATAGCTTGTTTTACATAATTAGATTGCTATTATTTTCCTTATATATAATAAGGTATCTTTGGCTTCATCGATAGGAAACTATATCCTTTATGTCATCCTAAAATATAATAAGTTTTTCCAAAATTTATTTCTCTCTATATGTAAAATACCACGTATGAGGTTTTACAAAAATTGATGATCAATTCATGATCAATAGATTCGAAAATGGATTGTAAATTTTAAGGCAATTGTGTAAATTATTTGATCAGGCCAAAATTTTTACAATAAAGCTAAAAACATTAATAAAAGTGATCCATGTGTTTGGATTTAAAAAAACAAATAATAAAATATTATAATCTTAAATTATATAAATAATACTCGTAATTTTTCAAAAACGTGTAAAATAAGTTTTGATAATTAATGAATAGCTAAAGATGAATTATATGCATACTAAAAATCATAAAATAACATAAATAATATTTAAGAGTATTTGTTTATATCATATATGTATTTATTGATAGGTAAAAATACATGAAATTATTTAAAATATTGTAAAATAATGCTAATTAATTAAAGAAAATTCATAAAAATCAAGAAAAAGTCATGAGAAGTGTGGAATGGTCTAAAGATAGGTGTGGCAAGCTGAAAATTAAAGAAGAAAATTATCCAATAAAATTGAGATAAATAAAAAGTGAAAAAGAGAAAAGATATGGAACATTTGTCACAAATAAAATTAAAGAAAACCCTAACCACCTCTATAAATTCAAACTAACTCTTCCGTAATTCATTTTGATGGCTTTGGAGTCTAAAAAAATTAGAGAGGGTATAAGAGTAAAGGACAGAGTATTTTTACAAAAATTTAGGAAAATAATGTGCAATTAGGGTTAAAAAAGGGAACGAACACCAAAATCAAATATGAGAGTGAACGGCTACCACCATTGGACAGAGGAGGCATCGCCCAACTCTATCGAAAAGCACTTAGTCACTGGAGATGGAAACGTTGCTGAGTCCAAAAATCTATTTGATTTTTACTTAATTTGATAAAATAGTAATTTTCAGTAAAAAATTATGGAAAATTTTATTTTGGCATATTTTTGTATATAATTTCTAGGAAAAATATTGTTTTATTTAAATTAGATCTTGAAATATATCGCCCTTAAGTAATCATTAAACCAAGCTGATTTTCACTTTTGTTTTAAATAATTTTAATAATGTAGTTTTGAGCCCAAAATTTTTATGTATGTTACTTAGAATATATTTTACAGTGTTATGAAGAGTTTTTCTTAAATTTAATTTTCTAAATTTTTACTTAATTTTTTAGCCTTAAAATCATACATAAAAAGAAATTTTTAGACTTATTTTGGTGATTAAATATTAATTTAGTAAAATTCTAAATTAAGGTGTAATTAGACGTCTTGAGAAGTTAATTGCTGATGGGAAATGATATTAGTGATGTTGGAGAGGTTAGATATGTGTTAGATGTTAAATTAAGTAATAATGGGTGTCGAGTTTGGTTTTTTTTCTCTCAGTTTTTTAAATTAGGTTTCTTTAAACTGATCAGTATTAAACATTACTCATTTAATATTGACACTTGACAGAGATTTAAAGAAAATTGAATTTTATTTTGAAAATATATTGAAGTTGCCACCCAATTGGAGTCGAGATAAAGAGTTAAGTTATAACCAATTGGTTAGATTAGTTATAACTTATTTATTGGTCTATCAATTAAATCAATTTTGTAAAAGGTTTTCAAAACCTAAGATCTGGATCCAAGGGTTAGGATTTTTAAACCCTTTATGAATATCATTGACTTTCCAATTTTAAACCTAATCCCTTAAAATCACCTTTCCATAATTATCTTTAAAAAACGAAATATAATCAATGGTTAATGAATTCGAATAATTTAAACTAAAATGGAAAAATGGTTTATTCGTTTTTTACCATTATCTCGTAGATGCCCGTGTACCCGCTATTCAAAATCAGACGTACGTAGTTCTTTTGTGAAAACTTTAGCAAGTGATTTGATTTTAATTTTTGAAAAAAAAAGTTGGGTTTATGTTTTTACCCGGTTCAATTTATTTAAGGAAATTCTTCTAAAATGTCTTGATCGGTGTTTTATTTATGGAAAGCCCTAAAAAGGTCCTAATTTGGAAAGATGATCGATTATTTTCATTTCCCAAAAAAATCGATTTTTCTAAGTATCAAAACGATTTTCATTCACCAACCTATTTGTTTATTTTCATTTTTATTATTTTTTTTATATTGTCCTATTTATTTATTATTTATTGTTTTATTTTATCTAAAAAAATCTATTCTTTTCTTTCTTCTTCTTTTTTTTTCTCTTTTTTCTTTTTCTTTTCCCTTTTTATTTGTTTTTTTTTTTTGGGTTTACATTTACATTTACAATGAAATATAAAATAATATATATATATTAAAGAACATGAAAGGAACAAAATCAACTAAACCAAGTAGTAAAAGAAGATCACACCAGAGGAGGTAATACGGGTATGGGTTAGTGCAAGATTTGGGTCAATCGGGTCTGGCGCTAGAGCAGACTTTAAGTTAGGTCGTTGGATATGGGTTAGTTCTCACAGGCAATTCATTTTGGACGATGTAGCAACCATGGAGGAGAAGCTTCGGGTCGTTCTAAGCACCAATTCGATTAGGAAATTGAACTTTTGTGACTTTCAAATTAGATTAAGGGGGGTAAGGAGGATGCCGAAGGGGAGTTAAGGCAGTTATGGTGGTTTTTTATCATAGTAGCTTATAGTGGTGCAAGGACTTTGGTGGTGGTGCAATTGGGAGGCATTGTGGTGGTCAAAATGGGTGGCTAATGAGAGCTTAGGGAGTGAGGAAGCTAGTCTTAGTAGTGGTGCGACTTGAAGGTAATTAGAGAGTGTAGGATTCATAAAGAGACAAATAGAGAGTGACGATGATATAGAGAGAGAGAGAGAGAGAGAGAGAGAGATGGAGTTCGTGAATGAAGCTGATGATTCTATTTGTCATGAAACAAACTTAGGACCCTTATTAATACTTGAACAATGCTGAATCAACTTGGAAACTCATAAATTGAGTGAATGCCGAATTGCAAAATTTCAGTTTTTGCTCGATTTAACCCATTAAATAGCTACATCTAAATGCGTTTTTGATCTTAATTCGAAGTAGGCTAAGTGTAGGACAATAATCACTCATTGATCAGTGTAATTAAGCTTAGGATTATTGTAAAAAATGAGGCCAAAGTGAAGGAGTTGAAGTAGTTTTGCTAGGGAAAATAAGGGAAATCGCGGGAAAGAGGGGAGAAAGAAAAGCAAAATGTTAACATGGTACCACGTTAGCCGTGTCGTCCAATCACGGTATGTTACGCGTCCTCATGTGACATGTGATAACTAAAGCAATAAGGGGCAGTTAACATGGCATACCATATGGCACCACATCAGTTGTCACTCAACCCAATGGTGCTATGTATCAGGGTACGTAGCATAATGAACCCATAACACATGGCAATGCCATTTGTGGACAGTGTGGTAGTGTGTTTTCTAAGAAAAAAATAAAAAGGCCTTCTATGCTTTTGTCAAGATTCGAACCCAAGACCTCAAGCTTAGTGTAAATGCTAATCCAAGTGCTTATCCATTAGGCCGTTGGTCAGTACCTTATTCATATTTGCAATAGGTCAACCTAGGCTAGATTCAAATCCAGACCCAAAAACCCTCTCTTTATTTTATCTAAATTAAAAATTATATTCTACTAAACTATTTAAAAAATTTATTTATTTTTTCTAAATCTTCTAAATTTTATATTTTTTTGATCTTTTATTTTTTGGTTTTTCTCAAATCCTCTATATTTCTAAATTTCTTATTTTTTTGGGTTATTTTTTCTAATTTAGGACCCTTTAACCTATTTTTAAAAAAAATTGAGAAATAAAAAAGGGGCAAAAATATAGTATCTACAGCTATCCCTTTTTATGGTGAAGTTTAAGCAAAACTATGCTATAAAAACAAAAGAGACGCTATTTTTGCCTTAAGGGTAGATTTTATCCTAAAAGCGTTATAACTAACTAGCTACCCTAGGCCCAGTCTACTAGGGACTTTGGTGAATAGTGATAAGAGAAAGGAGGCGCTCTAAGAGCTAACCGAGAGATTGAAAGAGGAAATGAAGCCTGACCATGCCCTTATGAGCTGATGAACCAAGGTGAACGGATAAGCACTCTAGTAAGCTAACTAACTAAGACAGGCGAAGCACTTCTTAAGCTAGCTACGACCTTAAAGAGATGTTGAGGACTTAGTCGTGCCCTAATGAGCTGACTAACCAAGGTGGGTGCAATACTCTTTGAGCTGATTAAGACCTTAAAGAAATGTTAAGGACTTGGTTATGCCCTTATGAGCTGACTAACCAAGACGTGCGAAGTGCTCCTTAAGCTAGCTATGACCTTAAAGAGAAACCTGATAGTACTCTTTTGAGCTAACTAACTTAAGCAAAAGCGTCTTTCGGGGACTAATAACCCTAAATTTGGAATTGATTCGAGATGAACCTAGGAGTACTCCTCTGAGCTAACTAACTTAGGTGGGAGTATTTTTCGGGGACTAGCAACCTAACTTAGAATCAATTTGGAAAACTTAGTTATGCTTTTCTAGGCTTGTTAACCTAAGTGAAAGCATCTTTAAGGGATTAGCAACCCTAAATTGGAACCGATTAAATATCCCATAAGCTTAAACTTAGTCAAGATAGTGCCTTCAAAAGCTGGCTAAGCTCTAAAAGATAGTATAGAAGGTGAGCGCCTTATGAGCTGGCTCAAAAGACTGTTAGGGGAAAGAACCGTAAAATATTAGTCATGTAGTTTAAATGCAAATACAATGTTCAAAAACCGATGTGCTAACATCATATGGAAGTACTTACTTGGTTTAATTGATAGTGCCCAAACTGTCAAACCTTTTCTTGAAAAGTCCTACCAAAACTGATTAACTCATTCTTTGATCCTTTGTTATCAACCCGATTGATCTTGATACAAAACCTCTAAGACTTTGCCAGCTCCTTCACGAAAGTTAACCCAATACAGAATGTCACTCACTATTTTTGTCTTTTCGAAACTCTTACAAATAGAAGCCCCTATTCCTAACTAAAAAATGTTTGCTATAAGGTCATTGCTTTTTTTACTTTCACATTTCGCTAAAAAATAAACAATAAAAACTCCCTGTCGAGGGGGATCAATCCATAATAAATTATTTTAAAGAGTTTTGTCAATCACCAATGTCCTAAATCTCACTTCTTAACTTTTCTCGTATTTTTGGCGTATGGGTTCAATTAAATGGAGTAAGGGGAGTTATACCTTTTAACGGAGAGGGTAATAATTCCAATGTCAACAACTTCCAAGGATATCGACTTTTGCTTGTAGATAATGAAAATTGGACCATAATGACATTCAAAATGACTGGCATTTTTGTGTTTTGAGTAAAAAATTTCCATTGAATTTTCATGGGTAGTACGACTTTACAGCATTAGCATTTCTAGGGTCTCTTAAATCTAGACTATCCATTTAAGACAAAATTAAAGCCCGTCTTGGTAATACTTGCTTCATGACGTAAGGGCCTCCGTAATTGGGAGCAAATTTTCCTCTAGAGTCTTGTATATTAGGAAGAGCCTTTCTCAACACCATATCGCCTTCTTTAAAGTTCCAAGGTCGTACTCTTTTGTTAAAAACTGGAGCCATTCTTTGTTAGTAACATTGATTATGACATAGGGCTGTCGATCTTCTTTCATCAATTAGATTCAGCTGTTCGATGTGTTTCTTTATCCAGTTAACCTCATCTAACTAGGTCTCTTATAATGCTCTGAGAGACGGAATCTTAACTTCTACTGGTAACATCGCTTCAGTGCCATATACTAACGAGTATGGTATTGCTCTTATTGATGTTCTGATGGAAGTTCGATAGGTTATAAGTACATGTCGAGCTTGGTTTTTCACCCTTCCGGTTTTTTTATAAAATTAGGTGTTCTCTAAGTCGATCAGTACTAAACCTTACCTGTTTAATACTGATTTTCAACTAGGGTTTAAAGAAAACAATTTTTTCAATTTAAAAAGGGTTTAGAGTCGCTACTTGACTGGAGTCGGGAAAAAAGGTTAACTTATAATCAATTAAGTGAATTGACTATAACTTAGCTACCGATCTATCGATTAAAAAACCAATTTGTAAAAACAGCTTTTTTAAAACCAAAGATTTAGGTCCAGTGGCTAATTTATTAAACGCTAAATGGGTACCACTTTTTAATTTTGCTTTTCAAATATACCTTTTGCTTTTCAAATATACCTTTTTTAATTTCTAAAAAACATCTAATTATGATATATGCGACTAAATTGATTAATTTACATAAATATCTAAAAATGGAAAAAATAAAACTTTTCATATTTTAAGTCGCCCCATACTTATGTACGGGTGCCTATGTACCCGCTATTCGGGATCAGACGTATGTAGTTTTTTTGTAAAACTTTAGTGGATTTGTTTTAAGTTGAAAAACAATCAAGTTTGCATTTTATTCAGTTTTGATTTGTTGAAGGAAATTCCTAAAAAAGTCCTAATCAGTTTTTTTATTTTTGGAAACTTTAAAATGGTCCTAATTTGGAAAAATGTTTATTTATTTTCATTTATTTTTAGAAAATCAATTTTTCTAAGTGACAAAAAAAAATAATAATCTTTTTATTTACCTATTTATTTTTCTATTTTCATATTTTATTTATTTCTTCTTTTTTTATTTTATCACTTAATTTATTTATCACTTATTACTTATTACTTATTATATCTTACTTATTTAATAAAATAAAATAAAACCAAATTAATTTTTTTTTCTTTTTTATTTTTCCCCTTTTTTTTCTCTTCTTTTTTTTTTTCTCTTTCCTTTCTATTATTATTATTTTATATTACATTTAAATAAAACAAATAAACAAAATAAAACAACAAATAAAATATAAAAAATAAAAAGAAAAACTTCGGACAGATTTGGATGTACGAGTCAGACCTAGGCAGGTCGAGTTGACTCCACTGGATTTGGATCGGGCTTCAATGCCTTCAACAGCAGCAACGACAGCGAGGCTCGATTCGGCTTGTTTCATCAACCAAAATGAGCGGGTGACGATCTTTTTAGGAGTATGGGATGGAAATTGGGGGGGGGGGGGGGGGGTAGGTTCAGTACCTTAGTGTTTTGGAGCTGTTTGGGTGATTTTCAAAAGTTAGCCGTGGGCGATGGTGGTGGTTCGATCGTGTGAGGGTTGGTAGGTGTGATTGGTCGGTTAGGGTAGGTTTTTCAGAGTGTAGGGAGTTTGATTGTAGGTTTAGTTTCGATTAAGGGTGGCTGAGGATAGTGATTCGATGAGAGAGAGAGGCGGCAGTTCAGGTTTGGTGGTGGTTGCTTAGTGGCACGGCTGGGGGTCACAGCAGAAGTCGAGAGTGGTCACGTTCAAAAGCTAATGTAGTGGGGGTCACGGGTGTGGTGGTGGTTAGGCTCGAGCTTGGCTAGAGAGAGAAACCCGAAGAGAGAGAGAGATTGGTAAAGAGAGAGAGAGAGAGAGAGAGAGAGCTTGGGAGTTGAATCTGAAGCTCGAGAATGGTTCTCTATCCTCCATGATCACCCCCGACACCCTTTATATACTCGAGATTAACCCAGAAACAAGGAAAGTTCAAATCGGAGTTTAATGAGAAAAACCAAATTTCAAGTTTTCTCCAACTTTTTGGAGCTCGGTTTGACTGAGTTAATGCATGAATCTAGATGTATTCTCGATCATTATTGACACTAGGCCATGTCTAGTTTGCAATTTCGCCATTGATTTGGCGAAATTGCAACAACAAAGGGCCCAAAAATCGTGCTGAAGTGGGCGGTCTGAAGAGGAGAGTGATAGAAATCTAGGGGAAAATGAAGGAAGGAGGGGGAAAGAGAAGGGAAAGAGAGGAAAACGAAGGGAAAAGGAAAGAAGGGGAGGGAAAAGTAGGCTGACGTAGCGCCACGTCAACTGTGCCAGCTAACCCCATCGTGCCACGTATCATTCGTAACACATAGCAGATGATGTGGCACGCATATATGGATGCCACGTAGCACCACATCAGCAAGGCTGTCAAATAGGAAGATGCCACATGTCAGGATACGCGGCGCAATCAGATCCTAATACATAGCAGTTCCTGATATGATTGAAAAAATAAGGAAAAAGGCCTCCCTACATTTGCCAAGTTTTGAACTCAAGACCTCATGTTTAAATTGCACATATGGATTCGTTCAGCTTGGGTTAGATTTAAATCTAAACCCAAGTTCAATGGCCCAACTCCTAAACCTAGATTAAAATTAAAAATCTACTCTAACAAAATGTTATTTTCTAAAATCTTTTATTTTTTCAATTTTTTGCAACTTTTCAAATTTTCTTTTTTTTTCCCTAAATTTCTTATTTTTTGTGCTTTTTCCTATTTTCCTATTTTTTTAATATTCTTCTAGAATTCCTATTTTTTTATTTTTATTTTTTGGGGATTTCTTTAATTTTCTACTTTTTGAACTTTTCCTAATTTAGGACCTTATAACCTAATTTGAAAAATAAAAGGGGGGCAAAAATTAGGTATCTGCAGTACGAATGGAAACATCTCATGCCAATCCTTGTATGTAACAGCCATTTTCTCAATTATTCTTTTAAGGTTTTTATTGGCTACTTCAACGGCTCCATTCATTTAGGGTCGATATGGAATAAAGTTTCTATGAATAATCCTAAATTATCGACACAACTTTAACATAAGCTTATTGTTAAGATTAGTGCTGTTGTCGATGATGATTGTTTTTAGAGTCTTGTATCAAGCCAAGATATCTCTCTTGATGAACTTAACTACGACCCCTTTAGTAACACTCGAATGGGATGAGGCCTTAACCCATTTGCTGAAGTAGTCAATGGCGACTACTATAAAGCAATGTCCATTGAATGCTTTTGGAGTAATCGGGCTAATAATATCTATTCCCTACATTGAAAAAGGCTATGATACCAAGAGTGCGTGTAATTCTTGAGATGGTGTGTTTATCTTGTTTGCATAAATTTGGCATAAGTGACAATGTTTGACGTATTTTATGAAATCGCTCTCCCTTATTGACCAATAATACCTTAGCCTCATAATTTTCTTAGCCGCATAAAACCATTCATACAAGGCCTACGTACTCCTTCATGTTTTTCTATCATCAACATCTTGACCTCCTTGTCATCTACATACCTTAAAAGTATGCCATCAAAAGGTCATCGGTACAAGGTAGACTCACTTACTAAGAATTAGGTAGCCAATCTCCTTATCATCCTTTTGTCCTTTTTCTTAGCCTCTTCAAGATATGTGCCTTGTTGTAGAAACATTTTAATATTATGGTACCATGGCCTTTTACCATTTGTACCTTCAATTACCAAATAGAAAGCAGGCTTTTCTTCAATTTCAATGGTGAGGGGTTAAATCTCGACTCCACCAAATATTTGAATCATGGATGTTGAAGTGGCTAATGCATCGACAAATTGGTTCTGAGTCCTTGGTACGTGATTAAAGGTGATTTCTTTAAATTTTTCTATTAATTCAGTCAAGTGTCGGTGATAAGGTACTAGTTTAGAGTCTTTCGTCTTGTACTCTCCTCGAGCTTGGCCGTTAATGAGTAAAGAGTCCCCATACATTTTTAATTCTTGAATATTTTTATCTAGGGCCATTTTGAGTCCCATGATGCATGCTTCATACTCAGTGATATTATTGGTGTATGGGAAAACGAGCCTTATTAGCTACCCCATCGAAGAGCATCTTTCACTTTAGTGGTTCATTATCTTCTCCTTTATTAGAACTTCCTTTGATTACTAAGATATTTTCATCAAGGAAATTGACTTGTACTTCTTGAAGGGTATTATCGGAGGGATTTTCTATTAACTGATCTACTAGAGCTTACCCCTTGACTGAATTTCGATTCACATACGTAATATTGAACTCTGATAATAACATTTTCAACTTTGAGATTCTACCAATTAGGGCCGGTTTGTCTGCTAAGTACTTCAAGGGATCGTGTTAAGTCAGCAATTCAACTTAATAATAGAGTATGTATTGTTTGAGCTAATGCATTACCTAAACCAAAGCATAGCAAGTTATTTTAATTTCTAAATATCTCTATTCCCCTTCAGTAAATTTCTTACTTAAGTAATATACAACCCGTTCTTTTCCTTCCTCATTTTTCTGGCCAAGCATATACCCCATGGATTTCAATAATATTGTTAGGTATAAAAATAAAGGCTTCTTAAGTTTTGGAGCTACTAAAATTGGAGGGTTCATGAGGTATTCTTTGATCATTGTAAAGGCTTGCTTACATTCTTCAACCCAATTGATCTTGGTGTTCTTTTTCAACAATTAAGTAAGGGATAACACTTGTCTATGAGTTGAGATATGAACCGAGCTATGTAATTTAAATGGCCCAACAAGCCTTTGATTTCTTTAAGTGTGCATGGAGGAGGCAAGTCAACTATGTATCAATTCATGGTTCGTCCATGAGCCCATGTTAGCAAACAAAGTTTAATAGAGTTAGGTTAGGTAGTATTGTTGGTCCCTATAAGATATCAACAAAGGGGGGGGGGGGGGGGGGGGGGG